>OY787625.1:3554949-3714949 GCA_963678935.1 Umbilicus rupestris | reverse complement strand
AATTGTGTTGTGCAGGTCTGTATTTATAGGATGGAGAGACTTCTAAATCTTGAAATTTTCTAAATTGGATTTTGGGCTGTGGGCCCAATGCTGACGTCATCAATTGCATTCCGTTCCGGATGAAGACATTAGTCGCGCTCCCCATGAAGACATTAAATACGCTCTCTAAGAAGACATTAACTCTACAAAGGTGTGCTTCCGCCGCAGTAGTCACTGCAGTGTCAGAGACTCGCTTTTTTGACCCTTTAGATCTCCAAATCTCGTCTGGATGTAAACTAAAACATTGTAGCCCCTTGAGTTAGCTTTCCAACAAGGTATAACACGCCTCAATCAAATTAGAATCATGCGCTCGGCGAGCCTTCGACTACGATAGGTCAATCTGCCCAGATTTGCTATATATCCATCCAAATGCGCAATAAGGTTTTAAGCGGTCTTGAGACACCTGCGATGCGAAACACTACCAAGAAGTAATGTTTCACACAAAAATGTAACTAAACAATGGGAATAAATAACTCGATGGATCGTATAAATACGCTCCATCACCCATATGTAGGTATGGGGGGCAACACAAAACGTGACACCCAGGCAGACGTGCCCTTGGCCTAATGGCTTCGGGCGCAACTTGCATTCAAAGACTCGATGGTTCACGGGATTCTGCAATTCACACCAAGTATCGCATTTCGCTACGTTCTTAATCGATGCGAGAGCCGAGATATTTGTTTCCGAGTGTCGTTTAGTGTATTGAACAGATCTAAGCCCCTGGCAACCTGAATACAGGTCGCAGAGGCAAGTTCTTTTGTTTTTGATTCCATGGCGCAATCCGCGCCGGGGTTAGTTAGGCCTGAGCAACGAGGGGCACAGGGCTCCTCGCCGGCTGGGCAGGGATGCGAAGGGGTGCCCGAGGGCTCCCCAATGACTCCCCTTTTAAAAAATTGTTCGTGATCGTGCTTTCTAGGCTTCGACAACCATCCTTCCGCAGGTTCAGTGGACTTCTCGCGAGGTCGCCGGTGGAGAACCACCCACGTCGCCGCGATTTGAACACTTCACCAGACCATTCAATCGGTAGGAGCGATGGGCGGTGTGTACAAAGGGCAGGGACATAGTCAACGCGAGCTGATGACTAGCGCTTACCAGGAATTCATCGTTTAAGATCAATAACTGCAATGATTTATCCCCATCACGATGAACTTTTCAAAGATTATCCGGGCCTGTCGGCCAAGGCTATAGACTCGTTGAATACATTAGTCTAGCGCGCGTGCGGCCCAGAACATCTAAGGGCATCACAGACCTGTAATTTCCTCAAACTTTCGTGGCCTTAAATCGCCATAGTCCCTCTAAGAAGCTGGCCGTGGAGGGGCACCTCCACATAGCTATTAGCAGGCTAAGGTCTCGTTCGTTGGCCGAATCACTTTTGATTCGGCCTTGCCTGAATTCCTCTTTGGGCGAATAAACTTTGTAGTGCTAGCATCTCGCCTATTTTGACCCTTTAAACCTTCGAATTACGTCTTGTTTAAACTATGAAGTTGTAGCCCTTTGAGTTAGCTTTCCATAAAGATATTGCACGTCTCAATCGGATAAGAATTGTGTTCTCGGAAAGTCTTCGAAGATGATAAGGTCAATCAGCCTGGACGAATCAAACTAGCTTGGGCGAATCAAATCTGCCTTTTGCTTGATTTTGCTTGTTTTTGCTCTCGATCGATCCTAATTCATCCAGATTTTCTTCAGGTCACTTCATATTGTGTAGCACACATTTTAAACTTGAAATGGACAAAAAAAGCATCAAATTACTCTATAAAATAACGGAACAAACAAGAAGTAAAGTGAAAATACGGACAAACATAAGCTTATTTGTCCGCTCATCAAAACACCCCACACTTAAGTCTTGTTCGTCCCGAACAGGTATATGCACAAGTAAAGCAGAGAGTAAGATGCTAAATCATATATGACAATATCAAAGCATGTAGCAAAACTTAGGCACATATAACACATCCACCCCCTACTCATGTAACATATAAAAAAAATAACTAAACAAAGAAAATTAATCTACTCCTAACTCACTGTCGTAGGAATCAAGGATGCGTTTAGCATATGCATCAAGCCTTTAAACCCTAGGCTACCCTAGTGGACAAGTTATAGTCTCGTGAAAGTTTTCAGAATAGGAATACTCACAAATCCTACTCGCAATCATCCATAAGAGTTCAAAATCCAAATATAGTTTGCTAAGCAAGTAGTTCTTTATCATCCCACATATTAAGAAAGTTGTGCAAATCATTCACTTCACGTAAACTCTAAGGATCATGCACTTCATTGTGACAACAAATATTCATAGAATCGATATCAAAACTAGCATTCGTCAAATTCAAATTACCGCTCATTTTCTTCTGCAAGTAGTATGAAGAAACGTGTCGCTTACACAAAAATTTTGTCGAGTCAGTCACCTATGCTTGCTAAGGGCAAGTCCATAGGTTCAGGACAAAAAACTCATTCTCAAGATTCAGACTCTTTAAAATTTTATAGAGTAGAGAAACTAGATATATACATCATAATCCATAAGAGAAGAGGAGTTTCGACATTGAAAAATTTAAAATTCACTCGTACAAATCTTAATGCTTAAGTAATAAATTACGAGGGTAATACCTTAGACGCTTCCTAAAAGCGAATTGCAAATGCCTTACTCACATACATGCGAAAGAATTTGCGGAATAGGCACAAAGTCAAGAATTAAGTGTGTTTAATGTTTTTCTTGCGCTTATACAAATGCTGGGTGAATATGGACTCGATCAAGGTGAAATGATTCTCTACTGTGACAACATGAGTGCTATCAGCATCTCCAAGAATCCTGTTCAGCACAGTAGAACCAATTACATTGACATTCGGCATCACTTCATCCGAGATCTGGTGGAAAAGAAAATCATTGCTCTCCAGCATGTTGTGTCGACCAAACAGCTTGCTGATATCTTCACGAAACCTCTGGACGCAGTACGGTTCGAAGACCTGAGATCCTCTCTGGGACTCTGTGTCTCGGCTCCCTGAGACAGCCAGGAACTTCCCCTAGTCACTTGTGCCAAAAAAGGGGAGAAAAAGGGTAGGGAGATACCGGAGGATTTGAATTGAAACCTTCAAAGGGGTTTTGTCAAAATGCCAAGGGGGAGATTGATGATGCAGTATGGCAGTGTTTGACAAAACCAATATGAACAAGATGCTGCTATAGTAGGAGTCCAGCATATGTGAACAAGACCAGTGAACAAGGAGCAGCTATAGCAGGGGAGAGCTATAACAGGAGCTTGTTCAGAAGAGCTATAGCGTTTGTCCGAGTAGCAGCAACCTAGGTCTTTGGAAAGAGGGCGTAGCAGTCCTTCGAAGAGCATCAGAGGAGGTTCAGAGTTGCTGCAGAGAATATTCCACTAGAGATTCCCAGCTAGAGAAGAAGATTTGATTGTAGAAGATTAGATTTGCCAATTGAATCTAATCTCCTACAAATTAAAGGTTTTTGCTTTTGGAGCTATAATCTCATAATGATGGAAGTGGGTGCTCCTATATAAGGAAGACCCTTCAGAGCAATGAAGATTGATCGAAGGAGAGTGCAGAAAAGTGAGAACACACAGAATTCCGAGAGAGTATTTTTGGTGTGCGGACGAGGTCTTCGATTATCACCGAGAGCAGGACTTGCGTAGTCTGATTCAAGCTTGATCTGGAAGCCAATTCAGAGCAGAGAGTGCTTCTTGGTTGATCAAGGGCAGCCGCGGAAGAACTGACGAGTGAGTGACTCGGTCGAGTGTCTGGACGGCAGTGCACGCTAGTGACAGGAGGTCACTGAGTGAGGGGAAGTATTCCAGAGTGTGCAGCACTCGAATCGTTCGAACGGCTCAGCGGAAGGCTTGGAGCGACGCGGACAGATTATGCATCAGTTGTGTGCTATAGCAGATGCTATAGCAACCCTGCAGAATCTGAGAATTGTTTAGAATAGGCTGAGTTTCGAGGAGACAGTAGCTATTCTAGATAGATATCAATAGAGGGTGTGCAGACATAAGTCAGAGTCTGTTCTGATTGTGTACGAGGATCCACCTAAGGTTGAGTAGCATAGATTGCGTGGGTTGTAACCGTGTGTACTTGGAAACCTTGAGTTTAGTGGATTGAGGACTGAGAAGAGTCCTCCCCAGACGTAGGCAATTGGCTGCACTAGGTGAACAAACCTTTCTCCTTATTCATTCTTGCTGAAACAGTTTCTGGGTGCACAAGAGTGTGCTGTAGCAACTGCTTGTTCACAAATCTGTTTATCAGAGGCGCTGCGAATTTCAAATATTACCCTAAATTCTCGGTCCAAATCAGTCCAATTCCCAGATTCACCTGCCGGCTGTCTAATTCGTGCAAGCTTTGACAAGTGATTCGGGCGAGTCAAAGTGTGTGCATAAGCTTGGGCGAATCAATTTTGATTCGAGCAAGCTTCAAAGTGATTCGGGTGAGTCAAATACTCAATTTGCAATGGAGCTGGGCGAATCACTTGATTCGGGTAAGCTTCAAAGAGATTCGGGGGAATCAAATGTGCTTGGCCCGATCACTTTGAAGCAAATTCCTTGACCTCCTTTTATGAATTTTTACTATTGTTTAACAATGTTTCATAAGTTATTTTAATGTCGTTCTTATTGAAATTTATTTTATTATGTTTGTTTGTGGACTAGGTAATACAAATATGGATAAATTTGTAGTGCGCCATAAGAGAGGGTTAGAATCTAGTATTGAAACTCCTTTGGATAATCATGTTGAATTCGGAATTTTTACCAATGTTTCTCTTCAAATTGAAAATTTTATTGATGAAGAGGTTGGGGCTTCGGGTGAAAAAGAAACCGCCCAAAGAATAATAGTGATGATTTTATTACCATGAGTGATCCGGCACTAAGGTTACCGTTCAATCAATACGATCATTTAGCTATAACATTTTTTTGATGACTACTTAAATTGAACATTTATGTTTCCTTGTCATTTTATATGAAGCTCAATGTCTTTTTGTAAAAGGTATATACTACTATATGTAATTTTTTCACATAATACATAATTTAACTTGCTCTTTTGGTTTCGACTCAATCGTAACAAAATATAAATTGCTTTGAATCAATAACCTCGTTACTAACATATTGAGAGGTTAAAATAGATACGTCACTCACAACAAAATAAAAGATAATTAATATGAGGATCAAGATTGCAATTCTTTTTGAGAATTTCTTCGTGAGTGTTAATTTTGAACTTGTTTGTTTCTCTTTTGATGATAACTTTACGTACATCCTATCAGAGTGTGGTCTACTAGCAAAATGGATGTCAAACATTTCAATAATTAAGGTTCGATTCTTGATAAGGCCAAAGTAGAGGTTCTGGTGAGGGTTTGGGATAAAATACGTAAAGAAAAGTAACTCCGCACTTTAATTTGAAAATAAATAGATTACAAAGATCGAGGGTAGAGAGAAAAAGTATCAAATGTTTTAGTTTGAAAAAAAAGAAATAGAATGGATTCCCACAAAGTTAATTAAAGTGTCGTGAGTATGTAAAGCTCGTGATAACAAAAAAAAAAAGAAAAAAAAGCAAAGATATTGGCTATAATGGATGCGGAATCATAGGAAACTAGTTTGATATAGAGGCTAGGCGAAGATATGAAGTGAAAGAATGTTTTAAAACATGACTATATAAAACTTGTTTTTATTATTATTGAATGCCTAGAACCGATGTGAATTCAAAAAAACAATATATAACTCACAAAATCTAACTAAATGAATATGCATGATATAGACATAATAAATAATATGTGCCCATTTAAAATGTTGCTTAGTTTTTGAGCAAAAAAGTATAATATTTATAGGGGCTCCTCAATATCTAGTAAGGCCTAAATAAATTTCAGCAAAAAGTGATAAGTAGATGGATCAAAATATAAAAGATGAAAAAGTATAAAAACATACTTTGAACCACAGCCTCATTTCAAATCAAGTAGTGAACTATCAAATTTTTCAATACAAGTACTAAACAATATAAAATAAGGAAAATTACAAAAGCATATCCTTAACTACCACCTCATTTCATATCAAGCGCCGAACTATCAAACCACGACAATCGGGTGCGACCATACCATCATAATGTGAAAGGCTGGACCGAATTAAAGTATTTCAACTGTTAAAGTGTTTAGCAAGAGATTTGAACATATGCTCTTGCACAGCCTAATCTGCCTGCCCAATCATATTCAGTCACCTCTTTCTTATACAAGCATTTCTAATAACGATCCATCCTGGTAGAAACTAAAAAGAAAGGAAGTGGATATATACAAAAATCAAAAGGAAACAGAAAGAAGACAATGCTACTATCACCTATCGGTAAAGGAGCTTTGATATGGGAAAAGGAAAATGGCAGCATTCTTTTTAAAAAAATAACATTTGTTAATTTTTAATACATATTCTACTTCAAACCGCACACCACAACTCATTAGGAATCAAGCCCTCGTCCCTGAAATATTTGATACCTTTTTATCATTAGATCACTCCCTGATGAGCAAATATTAGGGTGTGACGCAAACTTCTCTTTTAATCTTTTACAAAAGGAAGAACATAACTAAAATCTTCAATTACAGGCACGACTGGTTGCTCTGAGATTAAGAGGATCGATAGTTCCTCTAGTCCAAAATTAAATTCACATCTACTCACTCTTGTTGACCAACCATGAAATTTGAAATGTAAACTTTACAAGAAATAGTAAGATTAATACAAAAGAATAAGATAAAGGGGAAGACAAAAAAAAAAGGTTAAAAGAGGGGCATGCATGATGCATACTAAAGGGAGCCAGCCAGCCAAACAAAAAATGACAAAGATAAAGAATCCGATCTTCAAAGTCAAACCCTAACAAAAGAAGTTAAAGCAGAACAAACTCAAGTTAAGGCAACAGAAACGTAGGAAGTGAGAAAAGGATTAGAGAGTATATTTTGAGTTATGGGTTTGACCCAAGTAATTAACAAGTCGACCCATTTGATCACAAGCCTTCTTAATCACAAAAAATTTGCAAATACAGACTCAGATTACACTCTCTTTGAAAAAGCATAAGCCGCGCCCTATATTAATTAGCTTCTTCACTTGTTACTACCTACACAAACAAAAGCTGTCAAAATATTATATTGACCCTCCTCTGTTACAGTCTGCATTTTCAGCACGTTTATTGAATAATTTATGGTTTAACTTCAGAATACTCAGCCCCCTCTTTTGAAAATGCTTTTTTTTTGTCATTTTTGTGTTATAAGTTAATTTTACTAGTTATTTGACCTGTGTTTCTTGTATACATGGAGAAGTAAATACACTGTAAATTTTTATGAATCAACATGTGAAACTATATGTCCAAAATTAAGTGAACAGCTTAGAAAATTAGGAAATTGAAAATAAAAAATTCTAATATTACTTTTTATAAAATTCATATGTGAACCATTCCGTTGCATTTGAATTGGAGTCATTTCTGTCCAACAAAGTGCAATATTTATTTCTAATAAATATTAAACATGCTAACGCACACTTTCAATTTCATTATTTCACTATGTCAAAAACAATTATTGCGGCAATTTTTGGTGTACGTCGCTTCTTTAGGCCCTATTTTTTTGTATTTAAAATTTCAGTAAATAAATTAAGTTAATTTAATTTAAGTTAAGTAAATAGAAGTTACTGTCTCGTAATTGAATATTGGTGAAAGTGAGTACGATAATGTTAAATTTAATATTAAAATTAAGTACTTAAATTAAGTTAAATACTTAAGTCAATAAGTTCAGCTCAAAAAATAGACTGACATAAGATGTGTTATGGGACGTACCAAATAAAAATGTCTTATATCTTATGTGATAGTGCGCTTAAACGACTTGAGTAAATGGGTCACTTAAGAAGTCTTAAGTGGCGCCACTAACGCTACAAGACTAAACATGTTACAAAAGAGATCAAATGTGATGTATCTTAAAACACCAGTCGAACTCTGTCGCGTAACGATATTTAGAGTGTGTTATTTTGTACTTATATTTTGTACTGATATTTATACTTTACTTATATTTACTTGTATGTACTTATATTTACTTATATGTACTTATATTTACTTATTTGTACTTAAGGTCTATTCTTTCGAGCTAAATTTATTTACTTAAGTATTGAACTTAACTTAACTTAAGTACTTACGTTACTATTCATCATCTCTTTCCACAACACCACACCACAACACAACACATCCACAGCACAAAACAACACAACACATCCACACCATACCACACCACCATCATGTGGTGGTGATGATGTTGATGAATAGTGGTAGTGGTGTATTGATGAAAGAGATGATGAATAGTGGTGGTGGTGGTGATGAATAGTGGCGATGTTGTGTTGATGAAAGAGATGATGAATAGTTATATTTACTTATGTACTTATATTTACTTATTAAAAATATTAAAATAGTGATCATAAAAAATATAAATTAACTATTTAAATAAATTATAACTATTTAGTTAGTTAAAGTATTTAAGTTAGTAATTAACTGAGAACTAATGTATTTAATTGAATTACTTAATAAAACTATTTAATTGAATTGTTAAAGTGAACTTAGTTGAGCATAACTTAATTTAATTTAATTATTAACTAAACTTTGAAGTCGTCAATGCCGAAAATTAAAATTATCATTTGTCATATAAGTCACACTTGTGTGTAACAAGGTTCCCAAAAACAAGTTATGTAACTTTAATTGAATAATTTTTAATTTATTATTATTTAATTTAATTTAACTTGATACAAGCAAAATAGATTTGAAATTATTTTGTTAGGATATTCTCCTCAAATCCCAAATTTATAAAAAAAAAAAATATTGATGTGGATAAAGATAAATGACAACATATTACATATAAAGTATAAATATAATGTGGTTGTTGATAAATAACATGCCTACAATTTTTGTTTTTCTTTCTTTATAAATAGGATGGGTATGAGTTTTAGATATGCCTTAGGTGGAAAGTTCGTGAATATCAATTTGTGTAGTGAAGTAATTTTGCTAGTATTCAAGAGTGTTGAAATACACCCTTGTAATACTCTCATATTTATAATAGTAGTTATGATATTTGTTGGTATTTTTCACAAATTTTTATATTTTAATTTTTTATTGTGTGCATCTTTAACTTATTCTAATTGAATTCTTAAATTCTTTTTAAGAGGAAACAAATCGAACACCATTTTATGCAGTTAGTTTCACTTAAGTGTAAATTTTATCATCGTCTCACTTTGGTTGGATTATGTAGTCATTATCGCTTATGCATGAACTTGTGGCCGTTCTCCTCTTGTATGTACTTTGTCTATTATCCATTTGCGGACATATTGAGTCGCTTTTACATGGATGAATGTGTTGAATCGTTTTCATATGGCTTAATTAAGATTATTCATACCTAAACATGTTGAGTCGCTCCTGCATGTGTGTGTTTGTATCCGCCATGTGTAAATGTAATAGTATTTTGCGTGACAACAAGTACTTTATCAGATTATATATGCATCGAATGATATTTTTCCAGATGTCTATTTATGTACTTGGATTTATTAAACAAATAATAATTCATCAATAAAAATTTAATAAACTAAATATAGACTAATAAAAAAATATTGAAAATATAAGTTCTTTTTTTTTTTTTTACCTAAGTTTGACGTCATTTTCTCACTAAACCACACATTGATGGATTGAAAATATAAGTTGAAACATCATTCTAAACTATATTTTTCTACCAAAAAAAATTGCATATCAAATTACATATGCTCTTGTAGCGCAACTGCAACAGATATGCAATAAGCACAAATAGAGAGACTTTTATGTTTGCTGTATAAGCTGCATCAGATATGCCAAAATAGATAGCAGAAATCTATTTCTGATGGTCAATCAATGATTGAGAGAGTTGTTGAGAGAGTCGCTACGAGGAGAGGGGAGAATAGTTGGGACTAGCATGCCCTAATCAATGACTCGATAGGTTTTGATAAATTTCTTAAATGGATAATTTGGATCAGTTGACATCCAACGATAAAAAGTCTAAACCCAATAAATTTTGAATTTTTTAAAAAATCAGTAAAATTCTGAAAAAATCATAAGAAATATAAAACTGAGATTGTGTTGCGCTGCTGATGCGGACTTATAGCCTCTGAAGTTATAGCTTCTGCTTAAACACTATCTGTATCTTTCTACGGAATTACTCTACTGACAGAATAAGAAAGACACAGTGTTTGTTCACCCAGTTCGACAACTTGACTACGTTTGGGGAGGATACATCGATCCTCAAGATTCCACTATCTCAGTTCAAAGTACAAATGACTCACACCTCTACTTGTCACCTAGCCGAAATCTAATGCTCAGTCTAATCTTCTAGAATAGCTAACAGTCTGATCACACATGTGTTCTAGTACTGACGATAGAACTTATCCCAGCTGTTGTTGTGACAATTGGGAACAATGTGTCCGTAATGTGGGGGGTTCTCCTAACCCCAACAAGCAGCAATCCACTAGTAACGATCGAACAATAAAGTTCAAACTTGCAAGACTCCCTCTTCAAGTCCTTCTACCACTGACTCGTTTTGATGCGCACTGAGCTCCCCTCTATGGCTTGTCACAGCAGCTTCGTTCTCCCGAACAACTGCTTGTCCATTCAACTCTCTTCCGGATGTCTGGACAAATCTGTTTCGCAACAGGGTTTGTTAAGCGTATTGCTGCAGCAAGTACTTCTGGTCCTCGTGCTTGAGTGATAACTTGGCTCCAATCTTCGTCGGGTGCACTCAATCACTTGACTTCTACCTCTCTTGTATATTGCTATAAAGCAAGAGAGCTGCTTGAATAATATTCTCAGTAGACACTTCAACTCCGTTCCACTTCTTTTAAAGCTTCTCGCTAATCTCTTAAAATATCTCAACCAAATATTCAATTGAAATATTTGTTGATCTTATCTTGTTGTCATACCAAGCGAAAGGGAATCAATTAAGTCGTTGAAGATAATTTGTATAGCCGAGACTCCAATGATCTCGCAGATTCCCGAGAATATACTCCTTCGTTTCACCGCCAGAGCAGACTTCAGCACTTGCTACAACATCTTGTGTTGCATCCTCTAACTCTAGTGATTCAGTTGTATCTTCCGGCTATTCTACACATATTGTCTCACATACTTGAGCAACTCTTTACACAAAAACATGTCATACAATAAATGGGACTAACAATCTCCCCCTTGGCAGTTTTTGGCAAGATACTATCGTCTAGGCTATCATAGTTGTTCAAGATAGATGCATACTATTAGTCCCATGTTTATTTATAGCATGTTTTGGTGTAAAGAGTTGTTCAAGTAAGTTAGAAATATGCGTAGAATAGTTAGATATTAAAACTGCAAAACTGAAGTCAGCAGATGCTACACAAGATGTTCTAGCAAGTGCTGAAGTGCGCGCTGGCTGTGAATCGAAGGTGTATATTCTCGGGAATTAGCAGATTCCGAGAATCAAGGGGTGTGAAGAATATCCGCGAGATCACTGGAGTCTTGGCTACACAGAATATCTTCAACGACATCTTTGAGATGCAATCTCTTGGTTTGGCAGCAAGATATTAGATCAACAAATATTCTAATTGAATATTGGTTTAGGTCTTTTAGGAGATGGGCGTGAAGAATCTCTTCGAGATCACTGGATTCATGGCTACACAGAAGATCTTCAACGACATCTTTTGATACACTATCGCCTGGTATGGCAACAAGATAAGATCAACAAATATTCTAATTGAATGTTTAGTTGAGATCTTTTAAGAGATTAGCGAGGGATTTAAAAGAAGTGGACCGGAGTTGAAGTGATTATCGAGAAAATATTCAAGCAGCTCTCTTGCATTATAGCAATATACAAGAGAGGTCGAGGTCAAGTGATTGAGTGCACCAGACGAAGATTGAAGCTAAGTTATCACTCAAGCACGAGGACCAAAATTATTTGCTGCAGCAACACGTTTAACAAATCCTATTGAAAAACAGACCTGTCTAGATATCCGGGAGGACATTGAGTGGACAAGCAGCTGTTCGGGAGAATGAAGCTACTGTGACAAGCCATAGAGAGGGATCTCTACACTGAGGGGAGCTCAATGAGCATCCAGACGAGTCGGTGGTAGATGGACTTGAAGCGGGAGTTTTGCAAGTTTGTACTTCGTTGTCGATCGTTACTAGTGGATTGTTGCTTGTTCGGTTTAGGAGAAACCCCCCCCCCCCCCCACACACACACACACACATTACGGACACATTGTCCTGAAGTGGATTACCAAACCTCTGTCTCGTATTTACTTTCACTCGAAATAGTCGAAACATTCCTAACGAGTTTCCTTAGGAGTTCTCATAACAACAGTTGGAATAAGTTCTACCGTCTGCACTAGATCTACAAGTGGTATCATAGCGTACCTCCGACACACAGGGTGAGATAGGAGGAAACTCAGAATGAGTAGAAGAGATATGGGGAAACCTCCCAGTTTAGAGGAAGATGGGTTTGGCTACTGGAAGACAAAGATGAAAGCTTACATCAGATCGATAAATGAGTACGCATGGAAAGCAGTTGTTGAAGGTTAGGCTGTACCATCAGGTGCATCAGATGCTATTGGAGTAAATGCAGATGCCGAGTCTTAGCTATGAGCAGTTGGTGATGAAAGACGATGAGACCATAGCTGACATCAACAACCGTTTGATGGATATATTGAACGAAATGGAGATACTTGGGAAGTATGTTTCAGAGGCTGAGCAGGTTGAGAAAGCTCTCAGGTCACTTCCTCAGAAGGTTGATGTCAAGGTAACAGCCATTGAGAAAACCGCTGATCTAGAAAACATGAAGATGGACTCCCTCATGGGATCTCTCAGAGTCTATGAGATGAAGATGAATAGTAGAAAGCCAGCAGAGAAGAAGACTACAGGAATTGCACTAAAGGCTGCTGTAGCAAACGCTGAAACAGAACCTGATGGTGAGATGGATGATGATCAAGTAGCTATGATGTTCAAACAACTTAGAAGGTTCATAAAAAAGATGGATAAGAGAGGATCAAATTACAAAGCTCGTGATGATTGTGGATACCAAGGGGGAGAAATATTATAATAGATATTAGCCTATGATGCTCATCTGACTTGACATTATTCGTTTGATTCTGAATAGCTCGTAAAACTATTAGAACACTTTTGATGTTTAGCATGCATTGTGGAATTCTAAACTCAAGTGTAATAGTTAGCAAAATTATCTAGAGTAGCTGTTAGTTGTTATCAGAGTTCTGGATCAGTAGTCTAGCTAGTTGTAGTTTTTGTTTTGTCAAAATGCCAAGGAGAAGATTGTTGAGGATATGGCATCCTTGACAAACTGCTCAAGAGAATATTGAAGCACTCCTTGAAGATCGGTGGCTGGAGCACAATCTGACGACTGACAAAACAACAACAACAAAGATCCAGAGTATGCCTTAGCAATCGCTGAAGAACTGAAGCTGAGACAGTATTTGAAGAATGGGCAAGAGATAGATATGAAGAGATAGAGTCTGCTTCAGCACTCTGTGATGATCCAGAGCTAGAGCAGAATTCCAGTGTTGCACGGTGTGGCTCCAGAGTGATCCAGCTGCCATCACGAAAGATCAGTGAGGTATTCAGATGTCATCAAGAGCTCAGCAATCGCCAACATGTGTGCTCAAAAAGATAAAGATCCAAGGAGTTCAAATTTGGCAACAGAATCTTCAACAACTTGCTAGAATCTAGGAGTAAGATTCTTATATTGATGCTTGGCGCTTTTGGGGGGTTCGAGCGCTTTAAAAGTAGAGCAGAGGGCAGCATAATGAGACAATCACAGAGAGAAAACACAGAGCGCAAGAAAGTACACACAGAGAGATTAACTCACTGGAGCAAGGTTTTATACAGTGAGTTAAAGGCTTGTGTTGCATAGAGGAATCAGAACTCGTGGAATTTGATTATGGACTGGTTTCAAGTTCAACTGTAGCTCTGCTCGTTGGTGGAACAGTCAGGAGCTCAGTGATCAGCTGCGGACAGTCAGAAACGCGGGCTGAGGAGCAGTGATTGAGGCTACTCAATATTGGCAGAGTGTGTCATTGATTGAAGGGGAGCCGAGGCTGAGTTTGTAGAACTCAGAAGATCCGACTACTTTGCAGGAGAGCTTGGAGTGTCGTGGACTGAAGATATAGTAGCTCTGGTGAAGAGTGTGCTTAAGCATTCCGTGAGCTATAGTGAAATCTTGATGATTGGAGCATCCTCCTCAGACGTAGACAAGTTGCCAAACTAGGTGAACGAACGTACTGTGTCTTTTTTATTCTTCAGTAGAGTAGTTCTGTAGAAAGATACAGACAGAGCTTAAGCAGAAGCTATATCTCCACATCAGCAATGCAGTAGAAATTGAGCATGGGCCTCATTGGATATGTCAAATAATCCAGCATTGAACTCAGTAATTGTCTATTCTTCCTTCATCTTCAAGCTTTCAAATCTGAAGGTGACAATCTGCATTCTAGAGGTTCTTACCTTGTTTGTTCCCTCATGGGCGGTTTGAAGAATCTCCCAAGCTTGTTTGGCCGTATCACAGGTTGATATTAACTTGAAATTGTTAGCATCCACAACAGTAAATATAACATTTAAAGCTTTGGAATTTCCATCTGCCATGCTACCTCATTAGCAGTCCATTTCTCTTCTACTTTCTTGTGAGACACTCCTGCCTCATCAAGTTCCTGAGGGTGAGCCCACTTTGTGATGACTGCCTTCCAGGCTTTTTCATAAGATAGAAGCTTTCATTCGAGCCTTTCAGTACCCATAGTTTCCTCCTTCGAGAAATGGAGGTTGACTGGTGCTTTGTCCTTCTTTCATGGTCGCCATTAATGATAGCAACGGTTTCCCGGATCACACTCTGTATGTTAAGCGAACGGCTCTTATACCAATTGAAATTCTGTTGTGCTGCTGATGCGGAGTTATAGCCTCTGAAATTATAGCTTTTGCTTAAGCACTCTATGTATCTTTCTGCCGAATTACTCTACTGACAGAATAAGAAAGACACAGTGTTTGTTCACTTAGTTAGACAACTTGCCTACGTCTGGGGAGGATACACCGATCCTCAAGATTCCACTATCTTAGTTCGAAGTACAAAGGACTCACACCTCTACTTCTCACCTAGCCGAAATCTAATGCTCAGTCTAATCTCCTAGACTAGCTAGCAGTCTGATGACACAGACTCTCTTCGCGCTACCTACACACTTCCAGTAACAAAAAGCTACGGACCTAACTCACAGACCTAGCTTATTCTATTACAATGTGTGGTACACGGAATGCTTAAGCACACTCTTCACCAGAGTTGCTGCACCTTCAGTCATCGACTCTCCTAGCTCTCCCGTCAATAAGTCGGACACCCTAAGTTCTGCAAACTCAGTCTCTGCTCCCCATCATTCAGTGACACACTCCGTCACTACTGGGTAGCCTCGATCAATGCTCCGAAGCCCGCGACACTACCTATCCACGGCTGATCACCGAGCTTCGATTGTCCCTTCAACGATCAGCGCTCCAGTTGAACTCCGGACCAATCCTGAATAAACTCCATGAGTTCTGATTCCTTCTGCACACAACACCAGTCTTCAACTCAATTTATAAACCCTGCTACCGTGGCTGATCTCTGTATTTTTGCTCTGTGCTCTCAGCGTTTTCTCTTTGATCGTATGTGTATGCGTTGCATCTCCGCCTTCCTTTTCAAGCGCACCGAAAACACCAAGGCTAATTATCAGAATCTTTTCCTAGATTCTAGCAAGTTTGTTGAAGATTCTGTTGCCAAATTTGGATTCTTGGATCTCTATCTTCTTTGACCATGTGCTGGAGTTTGTTGAGTTTTTTATGACATCTGAATACCTCTCTGAGCTTCCCCGATGCCAGCCGGATCATGCCGGAGCCTCACCGTGCAACGCCAGGTTGATCAAGCATTCTGCTCTAGCTCAGGATCATCACGAAGTGCTGAAGCAGACTCTTTCTCTTCAACGCTGTCTCTCGCCCATTCTTCAGATAGTGTCTCAGCTTCAAATCTTCAGGGATTGCTGAAGTAGACTGTGATTCTTTGTTGTTGTTGTGTTGTTTTGCCAGTCTTCATATTGTGCTCCAGCCACTAATCTTCAGAATGTCATATCCTCAACAAAAACAGCTAAAAAAATTCAAAAAAAGAATATGGACGTTGGAACAATATTTTTCTTCTTCCTATAAAAACATCAATCTACTTTCATTCATTTTCTTACTTCAACTCTTATTTCTTCACTTTCACCTTTCTTCTTTTATAATTCTTCTATTCTAATTTTCATCATTCTTATTATTCATATAAAAATTAGTAGGAGGGGAATCTTGGAAGTGTGATGAAGATGTTGCAATGTGGAGTGATAGTCAATATCGGCAAAGATGGTGACATAGCTACCGGCCAAGCTAGGACCAAATTATGGGATCACATAGCGATCATGTATGTGACATTCAAGCCTAAATATGGTGTTGAAAGACTGGGATGATCTTGAGAAGCTCATTAAAGAATGATTCGAGCCACATGCACTAAATGATGTGAAGCTCCTCATGCCGACTTTTCAAGTGATCAAAAATGCAATCGATATGGTAAATCTTAAAAAAAAAATATTTTTCTTGTAAGTGTGTAAATTATTCTTGTTCATTTAGTTCATTGTTTATAAATACTTTATTATTAATAATTAATTTTTATATGCATTATTTATAGGAATTACAAGTCAAATATTTTATCATTTTATGAACAAGGGAAAGAAATTTATGTTTGCACAATGGTTGACGATTCTGCATGATACTTTGAAATTTAACTCTCCAAATTTTTTGGATGATAATAATAGTTGCTCCTCCCTAATTTCCTTAGATGGAGAGATGCAAGTGAGAATCCATCCCCAAGCACTTCACTTGCATGTAGGCCATAAAGCATAAAAGTTGGCAACGAAGGCCAAATCCTTACAAAGTACCTAAATTCATACATTAAATTAGATTTATCTACGTGAGATCGAGCAGTGAGAATACCTTGTTGAAGTAAATAGACTCTGAATGAAAGAAGATTATGTCATGTCAAAGAATCTAATAGACTTTTATGAACAAATGAGGTCTTATCGGCAAACAAGACAAACAAGCAATAATTGATAAAACACAACAAGAGAGAGCAACTTGTGCACAAGTATTCCCCATTAATGACTCGACGCCAAGTCTTTGCGGGAATTTAGTTAACATTTTATTCATGATTATTGCAGTTCAATTTATCTAAGGCATGTCTATGTATTTTCCATTTATCTAGGCCGTTAAATGAATGTAGTCATACATTTGTTGATATTTTAAAATTGAATAATGAAGTAAAATTGTTATGATTATTGCTTTTTGCTCTTATTGTTGCACAAGAAAATATAGGGAGGTTGCTCTTAATTCCTTGATGCATCAGAAAATATAGAGATGTGTATCTTTGCACATTGCATTTCACTCTTCTTGCAGAACATGTTTACAAAAAGGATATTATTATTGTATATTGCTCTTCGCTCTCTTGTTGGAATGCTCTTACATGTAAAACATGTACATCAAAATTTGAAAGGGACATTCACCGATCGATGAGGACATATATAGTGTGTACTAGAGTGTTTGTTTAATATTGGTGTCGGATAATTAACTTAATTTAGATACTTAACTATGTTTATATAAACTGATCGTCGTCGGACTACAACCGAGCTCTATCGGACCACCACCGGCGACCTTCGGTAGGCCACCACTCCGGCCAGCTCCACCTCATCGCCAGCTTCGGCTACCACCACTGCGAGGCGGTGACGGGCGATGATGATTTGGTGGCGACGGGTTTATGCACTTAAATATATTTAATTCAACTTGACTTAATTTAACTTAATGTATTTATTAAAATTTAAAGTTCAAAAAGAAAATACCTAACTAATATCTAAACAAATGAAATGACAATTATGTTATTTAATGTTTATACTGAATAATTCATTGAGAAGGTATACAATATTTTTGTCAATAGTAAGAGCATGTACAACGGTTTGGATTGTAGGAGGTGCTGGCAGAGCTGGCTTGAGTTTGGATTGTGCAGCATGGAGATGCAATTGGAGGAGGACGTGCAGGAGGGAGGACGTCCCGGAGGAAGTGCTGGAGGGAACTTGGCTGGGAGGAGGTTCTCTCCCCTAAATTCAGTTAAATTCACCCTAAATTTCAATGAAATTTCGATTAAATTTCACTGAAATTTGAGTTTAATTTTTGGGTCCAACGGTACAATAATTCTCCAACGTTCACATTATAATGGTCTGTTCACTTGGACCATTGAGATTTGATCCAACGGTCCAAACTGATTTAAGTAGGAAAAATATAAAACAATATATAAATTACTCAGAAATTAAATCTATAAATATGCACTTCAATTCACTCATAATTCACACCAATTCAACCACACTTCTCTAACTACTCACTCTTCGATTATTTTATATTTTGGCATTTTCAAAATTATATTTTCCTCAAAATGTCTTCCAATTGTTCTATATCGGAAGATGTATAATTATGTATATCTTATTATTGGCAATCCGTTGATCAAATATCCGGTAGTAAACAGAAGATTGACAAGTTGTGGGAAAAAATCCATATTGATTTTCATGAAAGTTGGATTTTTGGTGGTAATCAACCTAGGATTGATGCTTCGGTCTCAAGTCGCACTCACTTCCCGTTTTGCTAAATTAAAGTCGTTATTGGTTTATTGGGGTTCTTGTATTTCCTATGCAGAAAAAAAACCGGGAATCCGATTGTAATTCGCAAGATGATGTAATTGTTTGTTATAATAATTTAATATATATTATCTAGTTGTATTTTTAATTATATTAATTAAATTCCAAATTTGTAGATGCGGACAGCTCAAACAATATATATTTCGAAAAAGAATAAGGAGTTCAAACACTTTGCTTGTTGGAAAGAAGTGAAAGATCACCAAACATTTGCTTGAGTGGAAATAAGTACTCCTCCAACTTATACATATGAAGCTAATCCACAAATTGATGAAGTGATCGTCAATGAAGTGCCTCTAAATGTAAGTATTGATGATCTTCTATTTTCAAATCCTCAAAGTTGCCCCGGAGCTTCATCTAGTTCGGTGAGACCACCCAGAGTAAAAGCGGCCAAGAAGGCAAGGAAAAAAGGAAACCACATTGCGACTAAATCAACGCAACGTCGAGATAATGTTTTGGAGGCAATGACAAATAACCAGAAAGAACATATGATTGGCAAAGAGCAAGCGAAGAGAACTTATCAAATTCAACAAGATGCTCTTAATAATTAGAAAGTTGGAGGAAGATAGAAGATTATGCAAATGAATTGTGAAATGATGACCCCAAATTCGAAGAGATATTTCAAAGAGAAAGGCCGCTGTTATCCTCCAATATGAAGAGAAGGAAGCCAAAGACAATTCCGAATCATTTGGGAACTGTTATCGTCCGTTGAACTTCGACGAGTAGGTATTGTAATAATTTTAATTGGATTTAATTTATGTAATTTCAGTTATGCAATGTAAAGTAAGATCAAGTTATGCAAGTTCAATTTCAAGTTATGATACATATTCAAATAATGCAATGATATCAGACAACATAAATAAACCATTCATTATTAAAGACATCGTGATTGCAAAGCGTAGTCTTGATATGATTGAACAAATTTCTACTCATTTCATACCTCCTACGAAAGTCTCTCTCCGAGAATATTGAATGTTCGAGGAAGTAGTCGTCTAACAAATTCTTCCCTTTAGGCCCTCGTTGTCTTTGTAGATTTGGTCGGTGACGTCGAGGTTGGATATCCTCTTCTTCACTGGTGATTACCAATGCAATTGCATCTATGATGAACGAGTTAGATACCTCATCAATTTCTCTCATTTGTTCCTCATACATGCTAAAACTTTCTTCAAAGTTGAAAAGATCCATCTGATTTTTTGAGTGAAAATGATGAAAAGGGATGAAATGTGTATATGAGATATCTTGCATAGAATTATAGATCCCTATTTTATAGTCATGTTTAGATTATGATAGAATCTAAAGGGATACATGTGTCACACATTCATTTGTCGAAAAGTTTTATAGAAAATCTCAAATGTTAATTCAACAGATAAATCAAAATTAATATAAATTTAATTTTTTAAAGTCAACGAATAGTAATAGGAGGTGCTAGGTGTTAAATCGCTGTATAAATAATCTGAAGAGCACCTTCTACTATTATGAATAATGACAAAAAGTTCTATTCGAAGAGGTTCTCAAAACAAAGAAACAGATAATTCAAAATTAATATAAATTTAACTTCTTAAAGTCAACGAATAGTAATAGGAGGTGCTAGGTGTCGAACCATTGTATAAATAATCTGAAGAGCACCTTCTATTATTATAAATAGTGACAAAAAGTTCTATTCGATGACGTTCTCAAAACAAAGAACTTCCTCAACAGTTGTACATGCTCTAAGAGCATCTGCACCGGGAGGGTTTTTCAGCAGCTGCTGCTGACGTGGCTCAGCTGTTGAGTGCTCTTCCGTGTGCAGCGGCAGCTGCTGAAGAAGCCTAGAGCCTCTCCCCCCTCCCCCCCCCCCCTCCCCTCCTTATTCCCATTTCATCTTCTTCCTCCTTTTCTCTCCCAGAGCCTCTCCCCAACCACTTCTTTAGTTTAACAAGTTTGCGATTGAGCTTCAAAGGTTCCGCGTGTTGGAAATCGAGCACATGGTTTGGAAATTCCGAAGAAGCTAACAGATTGAGTGTGGATTTGTGTGCAGTGGGGTGTGGATTTGTGTGTAGTGGGGTTGAAGGAGGAAGGAAAAAACGTGTGGGAGAGGATGCGGAGGAGTGAGATCGAAGTGTGGATTTATGTGCAGTGGGGTTGAAGGAGGAAAGAAGAAACGTGTAATTTTGTTTAAGATCGAAGTGTTTGTAATTTTGTTCTTCCATGCTTGCTGCAATGAACACAATAATTTTGAAAAATATTGTTGTTGTTTATCACTGTCTGATCTACTCAAAATTTGATTGATTTTTTGGTGTTTGTTTGTGAGTTTATTTGAGATCAAGTTTATATATTTGATTGATAAATAAGAAAAGTGCAGATAAGACGATAGAAATATATACAATAGAAAACATTAAGACGATTGAAAGACATACAATAGAAAACATGAAGACGATTAAAAGACATACAGTATAAGGCATAACGATTCAAAGTTCTTCACCGGTTTCCATGATCCAATTATGCTTCACCAAGTCACTTTGAAGTTGTGTGTGTAGATATGTTGATTGAAGAGTATTAAGACGATTATGAAATGCTTCTGATCTTTCAGCTCTTTCAACTGGATCATGATGAATCCGGTTACCATTTGGGTCGACAGGGCCATCATATGCTGTAAAAGCACTACATGGATTGTGTAGATCTTCTTCTTCGTGCTCCACGAATTCTTCCTCCACGAATTCTTCCTCAATAATCATATTATGCATGATAATGCAAGCAAACATAATATTTTTCAAAACACTTATCGATGGGTCTTACCTGCATGACGTAGTATTGCCCAACGCGATTGTAGAATCCCAAAACATCTTTCCACATCTTTGCGATAAGATTCTTGCTTCTTTGCAAATAACCTCTCAGCATTAGTTTGTGGATTCGGAATTGTTTTGACAAAAGAGGAGTATCTCGGATAAATACCATCTGCTAAGTAATAATTGTGGTCGTACGTGCTTCCATTGACTTTGTACGTGACTCGTGGTGAGATTCCAGCAAGAAGAAGATCAAATATATCTGATTTATATAAGACATTCAGATTGTTTTGGGCTCCAGGAACACCAATGACACTGTACCAAATCCATGTATCCTATGAAGCTACTACCTATAGGATGATAGTATGACGACCCCTGCGGCCCGAATATGAACCCTGCCAAGCAGTTGGACAATTTTTCCATTCCCAGTGCATACAATCAACGCTACCTACCATACTTGGAAATCATCGCCCCTCTGCCTTGCGAAGAAGCCGAGATATGTCTGTTGCAGTTGGAGATCGTAGATATTCGTCTTTGTAAATATCGATTATTTGTTCACACCACTTCTTCAAGCATTTCAGTGTAGTTGTTTCACCCATCCTTGTCAGTTCGCCCATTGATCAGCACACGCTCTGTATGCTAACATTCGTATAGCACCAGTCATCTTTTGTTCAGAAGAAGATCAAGCAATCCGGTGGCATCACATCGTTGGTGCCAGAAGATAACATGGTTACAAAGTGGAATTTTAATACGATTAAACAAGTTACTAATCATCTGATACCTTCGGCGAAAGTCTTGTTGTCGAAAAATAGGTCATTTCACAAAATAATCTTCTAACAAATTTTGACCCCTAGATTGTCTGTGTCTTTGTAGATTTGGTTGACGACGAGGGGGAAAATCGTTTTCATCACCAATTGTTGCTAACGCGGCCGCCTCAATGATGAATGAGTTAGTCTTTGCATCACTTACTCTTCTTTGTTGTTGATACCACCTTCGATTGCCATTGAAATCAAAAGGATCCATATGGTGATTGACGAGTGAACAATAAGGAGAGATAGAACAATATTTGAAGAAAGAAGATGTAAGTATAGAAATATATGTATATCCGCTATTTATAGGATTTTGTAGATTTGGAGAAAATCTAATTGTATACACATGTCACCTAACGATTAGATAAACAATATTTGCTAGTATTCACATGATAATATATAATTCTTGATATTATTTGTTATTTATATTTATACACGTCTCACTCGGTTATTGTTCAAAAATCTTATCATAAATCTAAACCAATAATGCAAATGAGAAATGACAAATTTTGAAATTTTTTACTTTATTTAAATATTTATACACGTGTCGCTCATTAACAATTAATTAAAAGATTAATTAATTTTAAACTTATAATTTTAAAATATAAGAATAAATATTTTTATTTAATAAATAATGCGGGAACGTACTAAATTTTTGAAGGGATACATATTGAAAAGATGCTAAGTGATAATGAATGCATATGCCCTAACCATGTATCAATGCTTACAACACTTTCCAATATATAATTGCTAACAGTTTTAAAAGGAGAGTGATGTAAAGCGTCACGTGATCGTCTGATAATCCTCTTCTTGAGTTGTGTGTACATATAAAACGGTAAAAGATAGGGCCAGAAAACGTGACAGAGCGAAAGCACATTTCTTCTGCTCACACATACATCACTCACTCTTCAAAAGATAAAAAAGAAAAGAAAACTCGGTCATTCGTAGCCTGCTCTGCTTCCCCATGGAAACGCTCAAGAATCTCAACAAGTTTTGGCGGATCTCAACTCTACTTCCTTCGGCCACCACAGCTACTTGTATTCCTACTGAGGAAGTTTTAGCCGCTGGCGGAGAAGAAGAGGAGGAGGAGTCTTTCTTTGAGCTGGAGTCAGTAATGCTCACCTGCTGTCGGACTGAGACAAGTACAACAGCAGCACCGAGTAGAGGCAAGGATGGCGAGAGCTTCCGTTTGAGCTCCAAGGAGAGTAACATGGGCATAAGGGTTGTCCCCATCGGGCCTGAACTAACGCCGATTTCTATCCCGAAATCAGCGCCCAAAACAGAGCTAGCTAAGCTCAGCACAGTCCCTTGTCCCCAAACCGAGTTGGATCTGACACCTAAGCTTGAACAAGGGAAGATATCAACGCTGATCAGAGAAAACAGTAGCAGCTCTGCCCCGAAAGCTCTCAGGCAAAATGACATCATCGTCAATAGACCAGAGGACGCGTCCAAGCGCTTCTCCAAAGAGGTGATGCACAAGTACCTGAAGCTGAAATTCAGCAAACCCTCCTACCTCAGGGTGGCTTGCAAGCAACTTGGGAAGAGCAGATCGGTGGGGGTGGCTAACAGGAGGAATGAGTTGCTGTTGGAGCATGATGATGGAATTCAGAGCGCCATTCTACACTGCAAAAGATCCTTCCAGTTCCATTCTTCGAGAGGTAGGTAGGTAGGTACATTTTATATGAAATGCAGTGTGTTCTCATAACCCTTATCGCTGCCATTTTTGTTGCAGAGTCAGCAATGCATTCCGGAACCAGCAGTGATTGGACAGAGCAAGAAGAAACCTTGCCGGCGACGGCGACGGCGACGGCGAGGGCTCTTGATGTAATCATTAACTTATTAGAAGACGGAGTAGTAATATAGGAATGAAGAAACAAGCATCGAAGGGAAAGTGCTTGCTCAAAGTAAATGTACACGTAGAGTGGTCTGTGAATTAAAGTTGGTCGCAGTGATGTGAGGTTTCGTAGCTGCTCATGTGGTGATTTGTTGTATTATATAAAGTAAACGTAGATTGCTGCCTCTTTCTTTTTGTGTTTGGTATTCTGCAAACTCATCATGAGCCATCATTTCAGCTCTGAAAGTGAAATTGCTTGCCTGACCGGTCAAAACATCTTCATTATAGAATATTCAACGGATGATTGAATCGGTCGCATTCGGGCTATGTTTTTTCAACTTATAAAATATTTATTTATGTAAATATAATTAAAATATAAGTACATATTAATAAAGTTTTTTTAGTACATATCAGTATATATTGAATACATTTAACTAAAATATAAATAAAAATGAATAGTAATTAGTTCCGTAACACAAAAATATACGAATTTTAACCTTTATTTAAATCCAAACGCAAATGACTTTAAGATTACATTTCTTGTAATAATGAAATAAAATATTCTAATTGTCTTCATCTTCCTCCATATCTTCTACTTCATTTTCAGGATGAGTTTGCATAATTTGAGATGCTATCGTGTTATGCACATGATTCATCTGCTCTTTTCGACGTGCGTCCAATAGGTTAGAATCAGCTGTACCCTGCACCAATTCGTGTGATATGATAGGTATTTCCAGTTTATGCAAACGAATATAGTTATGTAAAGTAAATGTAGCAAGAATTATGTCTATTTGTCAGACATCTGACACCTTAGGCATGACACAAAGTATCTTCCAAGTTTTTTTCAAAACACCAAATGATATTTCGATGGTTGTATGAAAAGATGAATGTCGATAGTTGAACATTTCATAAACTCCAGTTGGTGGCTGACCATTTCTAAACGCTGGCATATGGTAACGTACTTTCCTATTTTTGTAGTGAGCCAAATATCCTAGTGTATTTGGATAATCAGAGTCGATCAAATAATATTTTTCTAATTGAAAAACAAAATATATATTAGTAAACATGTGATTAAGCATCAATCAAAGTTTGAAAGTTATTACATACTTGTGGGTGGGTGTGGAAAATAATACTTTGATTGCGTTAACGAGTCTCTATAAACAGTTTGGTCGTGAACACTCCCTTCCCATCCAATGTGTACGTAAGTGAACATCATATCAAATGAGCAACAAGCGAATACATTCCACGTCTTTGTCCCTTTACGGCCTCGAAACTGAACTCCCTGATCGTCTCCTAATACAGCTTCAATGAGTCCCATCTAGAGCTCCAACGCAATCCTATAAAAATATTAGTATGTTATTTGTAATATGCAAAACAAATTTGGGAAACAAGATACAATGTCTATATAAGAATATGATTGTCGGTGACATGTTCGTACATCAAAATACGGAGTGTATAATTTGTTCTGGGCATCCTTCTGCAACACTAGCTCAAGTGAGGTATGCGATATTACGATATCAAACGATAATTCCCTCAAAGCTGCTAGTACCAGTTTAAAATACTTATGGACCGTGGATGGGGAATGTTTGAAAGTATCAGCCACGTCTCTATATGAACCTCCTTTTGACAAAATAAGATCATTCCAAGTTGTTCGAGAACGGATAATCCTTTGCTGTCGCGCAATAGTTCTCTAGATACCATTTTGTGGACCAAGTACGTCACCATTTGATTTGTCAATCATAATTGTTCCTGGCATAAACTTGGATGTGTGTACACTAATCTGTGCATATATTCAGCTCCATTCTCACCTCCAGATCGTAGCACCTATCAATTTGTATTTGCCGCAACACCTCTCACTGTCTCAAACGCGATCCTTCTACAAGCCTCTATAATTTCTTTATCCATCCTACACAAATATTACAAAAAGAATTGATTTTGTCAAGTCACACATAATTCCTGAAAACAATCACAACCCCATATGTCATCATATTACACATTATATACTACAAGTTCACATTATTATAATGAGATAACAAATTACATATCAAGTTCACAGATTATTGGAGTTCACAATCACATACAGTACATAACAACTAACAAATCCCTGATTCCTTCAACTTGTCAATCCATGCTGCATAGCCATGCCCACCTTTGCTCATCATTTTCCAATTTGACAACATACGATCAAGTTTGTTGTCAACGAGATATTTGATTGACATGGCTATGAAATTATTACCCCTCAACTTAACTTCCTCCATGTTTGTGACACAGTCATACAGCTTCTCCTAATGAGTTTGCGAGTTGCTCAACTCTAAAATTCTCAGTACTTTGTAAAGTTCACCACTTTTTTTTTGCTTAGAACTTGAGCCATAAGTCAGATTCCTTTTTTTTTAGCTTGTAGTTTTTGAAGGAGACCGACTTTCTTCTGCCTCAAACGAGAATGACCGCATATGCGGAATAACTTGGATTTCGTCACTATCTCTGGAACCTTCTTCGGATTCGACTTCTTGAACAACCTTTCTTTTGCCTTTCCCAAATTTGGATTGTACTTTTGCTAATTCCAGGGGAAACACTATTGACACCAACTGCATATCTTCCTGAAAACATAGGGCCCCAAAGATTCAAATCTAGAGTGTTTTGCAAGGAAAAAATATTTATAAATATTATGATAAAAGAACTGTTGAGGCATATAATATGTCAACATATAAGGTGTACCTGTAAGAATTGTTGCATCTTTTTACTTTGGAGCTCCTCACATGTTGGCAAACCATATGCGTCGACCGCAATACCGGTAATTTGGTTCATTTCATTCCAAGTAGCAAACTTATTCTTACACGTATTATAATGATTAAGCATTTGCTTCATACTTTGCTTACAGGTGGATTGCGAATTATACCTGCCCTCCACGAGTTTCCAACCAATACTACTTGTATTTCCACCATTCCTCTACTCAACAATAATTTGCATAAGCTTTCTAGAATCTTCAGGAGTCCACATAACTACCATAGGTAACAATATACATACACCATAAAGCCACGTTTCAGAAAATGAAAAGATGAAAGCAATCAAAATAATTACCAATAAACATACCCCATCAATTTTCACAACTCAGCAGAATCCACACCCATAAACCATCAAACAATCATCATAACAAAACAATTATAAACCGCAGACATATACCATAAAACAAGCATATACGGAATTACAAAACAAGAAAAGCAAATTATCTGGAAAACCTAAAAATTAGGACGGTTGAGCCGGGGGTAAATTAAATTGCCCAAATTCTGCAAGGTTTCCTGTAATGTGTAGGGCTGCAGATCAAGGTATGGCGCCGATTCTTGGTACAATTTGAAAATTACCTATAACAGAAGCACAAAAGGTTAAAACATGTAAACAATTGAAGCACAAAATTTTAAAATTGCCGATGGATTGAGGGGAATTTACCTAAGAACAAGAAGCTGGAAACACTAGCAATAGAGATAAGATGTGTGGCCATGTCGGCAGAGGCTATACGATGCAGATCGAGCAACAAGGGGATGAGATAAGATGTGTGGTGATGTGGGCAGAGGCTTGGCGGACGATTGTTGAAGCAGATCAAGCAACAAGCTAACAGATGGGATACGATGCAAGCAGAGCAACAAGGGAGGAGATCAGCTCAAGTGGTGATGTGGGCAGAGGCTTCGCCGCGTATTGTGGATGCAAATCCCGCAACAAGCTAATAGAGGGGATATGCAGATCGAGCAACGACGGGAGGAGAGAAGGTGAATTGCGATGTCGGCAGACCCTTCTTGACCGGTTGGAGCAATAATGGATGGCAATGTGGGCAGACCCAAAGGGTGGAGCAATAATGGAGAGAAAAGCAGCAAAGGGCACTACTGTCATTGCCCTACTTGAAAATAAAGTTTGGATAGGTTGGTCGGTTCAAGTTTGGCAGACTTGAACTGACAGATAAACCATGTTTTTGTCCAGTTCTGATTTCGGCGGATAGTTTGACCCATCAAATGTTCGAATTTGATCATGGTGTAACTAAAGACTTTAGCCCTATAAGTTAGTTTTCCAACAATGTATGGGACACCTTAATCAGATAATAGTCATTAATGATGAGTTCTTCATTTTAAAAAAATATGGTATCAATATTTAAGTTCAGTACTTAAGTTCATATAAGTTAAGATGTGTACATTTAAGTTAATTTGAATAATTAAGGTTATGTCTTTAACGTACATATTGTGTACAATTTTTTTTAATTACATGTAAGTCAATATAAGTAAATTAAAGTACATATAAGTAAATATAAATTAAGTTAAGTTATGTTAAGTTAACTTATTACATATTGTGGTAGTGTTGTGGTATTGGTGGTGGTAGTGATGTTGTGATGGTGGTGGTAGTGGAATGGTGGTGTTGTTGGTGGAGTTAAGTTAAGTCAAGTTAAGTTACGTTAAGTTAAGTTAAATTATTATTTTTTATTGATGGTGTGTTGTTTTTGTGGTGGTGGTGGTGGCTTGTTGTGGTGGTGATGAATAGTATATATAAGTACATATAAAAAAATATAAGTACATATAAGTAAAGTAATAAGTTTAAGTACAAAATATAAGTACAAAAGAACGCACCCTCAAACCTAGACAATGTTCTTTGTTTCTTCCGCGTCTAACACCCATTAGAAAAAAAAGAATAAAGTAGAAAAAATACTAAATAAGACAATGACACCAATCATTTGTCTACGCAGTTTGGCCAAATACACTTATGTCTACGATGATAGAGCAGTTGTACTTAATTTGTACTCATTCTTTATAAGTTATGGCTTACAAATTACAAGATGCTTATTTATAGTTTTCAGATTTGGGCATAGCACAGGTAGTACGGGTAGTAAACTGCGCTTCATTTTAGGTAGTGCAGTACGAGTAATATAGATAGTACCACCTACCCCAATTATAAGTCATTCTCAACAATCTCCACCTTGGGGGATATCCAGCCCCATGAAGATTCAATGTAAGTTGCTCACATCTCGTCAATTGGGAAACACCTCCTGCTCAACAGTGGGAAAAAGTCCAAACAGTGCTTGAACTTATCACTAGTGACTGACTTAGTCAAAATATCAGCCACATTCTCTGAAGTATGAACCTTCTCCGGTAATACGTATCCAGACGCAAGTAACTCCATGGTCTTGTGATACCTCAGATCAGTATGCTTTTTCCTGGCGTGATAGACTTGGTTCCATGTAAATGACACTCTGACTATCACAATGCAACCGAACACCACTTTGCTCAACACAAAATTCCTTCACTAAACCCAACAACCATAAAGTTTCCTTAGTTGTCTCATCTGCTGCCAAGTACTCAGCTTCAATTGTACACATAGCCACTATAAAGTGGACTAATGATTTTCAGCAAATAGTCCACCAGAAAGAGTAAAGACATATCCCGTTGTTGATCCCCCATCATCAACATCACATGCATAGTATGTATCAGTGTATCCAATAACTGAAGGACACACGTCCTCTCCCAAACATAATACCATGTCCCAATGTACCTTTTAAATAACTGAAAATCCACTTGACTGCTTCCCAGTGATGGGTTTGGACATAAACTTTCACACTTGACTTACAGCATGCGCCAATCTGGCATAGTACAGACGATAACATACATTAAGCAACCAACAACATTGACATAAGGGATATTTGACATAAACTCCACCTCTGCATCAGTCTTTTGATATTGTTCTAAAGAAAGCTTAAAATGATTTGCCAATGGAGTACTCACAACCTTCGAACTGCTCATGTCAAATTTTCCTAACACCCTTTCAACATAGCTTTTCTGAGTGAGCCACAACTTCGTTGTACTTCTATCCCTGTGAATCTCCATCCCAAGAATCTTCCTTGCAGCGCCGAGATCTTTCATGTAAAACTCCTTCCCATCATGACTTTTAAATTATGTAAATCATGTAAATGATTAGAAGCAATCAATATGCCGTCTACATAAAGTAACAAAAATATATATGAAGAATCATTAAGGCTCCTAGTATAAACACAAAATTTATACCCGCACCTTTTGTAGCCAATTTGATGATGTAGTATGGCAGTGTTTGACAAAACCAGCACACGTGAACAAAATGCTACTACAGCAGGAGTCCAGCAGCATACGTGAACATCAGTGAACAAAGAGCAGCTATAGCAGGAGCTTGTTCAGAAGAGCTGAAAGCGTCTGTCCGAGCAGCAGCAACCTGGGTATTTGGAAAGAGGGCGTGGCGGTCCTTCTAAGTGCATCAGAGGAGTTTCTAAGTTGCTGCAGAGAATATTTCAGTGGAGATTCCTATCTGAAGAAGGAGATTTGATTGTGGGAGATTTGAATCTCAAATCAAATCTAATCTCCTAAAAATTAGAAGATATTGATATTTGGAGGAAATTGCTAAATCCTGATAATGATGCAAGTGGGTGCTCCTATATAAAGAAGACCCTTCAGAGCAAGGAAGAAGGATCGAAGAAGAGTACAAAGAGCGAGAACACACACAGAATTCCGGGAGAGTCTTTTTGGTGTGAGAAGAAAAGTTCGATCTTCACCGAGAGCAGAGCGTGAGCGCAGAGCTGAGGTGACAGAAGCAGAAGGTGATCGGGACTTGCGTAGTCTGATCCAAACTTGATCTGGAAGCCAATTCAGAGTAGAGAGTGCTTGTTGGTTGATCAAGGGCAGCCACGGAAGAACTGACGAGTAAGTGACTCGGTCAAGTGTCTGGACGGCAGTGCTCGCTAGTGACAGGAGGTCACTGAGTTAGGGGGAGTATTTTAGAGTGTGCAGCGCTCGTGGAATCGTTCGAACGGCTCAGCCGAAGGCTTCAGAGCGACGCGGATAGTTTGTGCATCAGCTGTGTGCTATAGCAGATGCTATAGCAACCCTGCAGAGTCTGAGTATAACTTAGAATAGGCTAAGTTCGAGATAACTATAGCTATTCTAGATTGATATCAGTAGAGGGTGTGCAGACACAAGTCAGAGCCTGTAGTGGAGAAGAGGAGTCTAGTGAGGATGCTACAGGAGAACCTTCGGAGAAAAGACATGTGGGTCAGAAGTTCAGCGAAGGAGAAGTCACAACAATAGTCACTGTTGGCGGAATATGGTTCAGAAACAGGAATGCCTCTCAATCCTGGAGCTCAGCAGAGAGGAAGCACATTGTTCCTGAAAAGAGGCTGGATTTAGAGAAATACAAGCCTTCAGCAATGATCCAAATTCTAACTGAGGTAAATCTTCTGAAATCCCTAGCATATCCTCACAGCTACAATAGCCGATTAGTTAGGGAGTTTATAGTAAACATGGAAGAGAAGTTTGGATCTGGGGTTTAGGAACTGGATCCCCAGCTCTCAGAGGGGAAAGGTAAGCAAACTCTTTGCTGATCTCTTGCACTCGGTCGGGAAAAGGAGAAGAATCAGCCTGGGGAGTGTGATGTTTCCTCAGATTGCTGCACATGCTGGCACCTCTTCCGCCAGCAAACCCATTGTGCTGCCCTCCCTTATCTATGGTATGATGGTCTCTCAGCATCCAGAGCTCGGAGAGATCTCTGAAGTAATGTCTTAGGAGCTGCAGGTGTTTACGGTTGATCATAAGCTGTTCAAGGGCAAACATGCAGTTGACATAGCTTAAGAGGATTCTCTTCTGACAGTCTCGACTGATCCAATTCTTCTCAGGGAAACCTTGCCTACTGCCTCTTCCATTGATACAGCCCTCCGAGCCAGAATTGTGAGCCTCCTGAAGTCAGAACTAATGAGTTTCGAGGCAGAAGCCAAACGAAGGGACATCCGGCGTGCTCAACTCAGAAGTGTACTTAAAGACTTGGAGTATTCGGAGGATGGAAAACAGGCCCCTGGAGCATCTGTGCCAAAAGGGGGAGAGCAAGAAGCTGCCAAAGCCACTGATGAGCCACTGATGAACACTGCTTTTTTTGCCCTGCGTGGCCTAACTAAGGCCGAATGTGGCCACCACTCACTCTTACTTTGAAATGTTTTTAGTTACATTTGCTTGTTCATAGAAGTATTCATCTGTGGCCTAGGGTTTTGTCAAAATGCCAAGGAGGAGACTGATGATGCAGTATGGTAGTGTTTAACAAAACCAGCACACGTGAACACGATGCTACTATAGCAGGAGTCCAGCAGCATACGTGAACAAGACTAGTGAACAAAGAGCAGCTATAGCAGGAGCTTGTTCAGAAAAGCTGTAGCGTCTGTCCGAGCAGCAGCAACCTGGTTCTTTGGAAAGAGGGCGTGGCAGTCCTTCTAAGAGCATCAGAAGAGTTTCTAAGTTGCTGCAGAGAATATTCCAGTGGAGATTCCTATCTGAAGAAGGAGATTTGATTGTGGGAGATTTGAATCTCAAATCAAATCTAATCTCCTAAAAATTAAGAGATATTGATATTTGGAGGAAATTGCTAAATCCTGATAATGATGCAAGTGGGTGCTCTTATATAAAGAAGACCCTTCAGAGCAAGGAAGAAGGATCAAAGAAGAGTACAAAGAGCGAGAACACACACAGAATTCCGGGAGAGTATTTTTGGTGTGCGAAGAGAACTTCGATCTTCACCTAGAGCAGAGCGTGAGCGCAGAGCTGAGGTGACAGAAGCAGAAGGTGATCAGAACTTGCGTAGTCTGATCCAAGCTTGATCGGGAAGTCAATTCAGAGCAGAGAGTGCTTGTTGGTTGATCAAGGGAAGCCGCAAAAGAACTGACGAGTAAGTGACTCGGTCAAGTGTCTGGACGGCAGTGCTCGCTAGTGACAGGAGTTCACTGAGTGAGGGGGAGTATTCTAGAGTGTGCAGCGCTCGTGGAATCGTTAGAACGGCTCAGAGGAAGGCTTCGGAGCAACGCGGACAGTTTGTGCATCAGCTGTGTGCTGCAGCAGATGCTATAGCAACCCTGTAGAGCCTGAGTATAATTTAGAATAGGCTAAGTTCAAGATAACTGTAGCTATTCTAGATTGATATCAGTAAAGGGTGTGCAAACACAAGTCAGAGCCTGTTCTGATTGTGTTCGAGGATCCACCTAAGGTTGAGTAGCATAGGTTGCGTGGAGTTGTAACCGTGTGTACTTGGAGACCTTTGAGATTAGTGGATTGAGGACTGAGAATAGTCCTCCCCAGACGTAGGCAATTGGCCGAACTGGGTGAACAAACATCTGTCCTTATTCATTCTTGCTGAAGCAGTTTACTGGTGAAAAAGAGTGTGCTATAGCATCTGCTTGTTCACAAATCTGTTTATCAGAGGCGCTACAAATTTCACAATCTGTAGCATGTCCCTTAAGAAGTTGACACATCTCCTCCAACCTTCTGCTACAACATTGACTGCTCATAAAGTATAATGTTTCTATTCATCACTAGTTTCTTTGCAACCAGATCCCATAGCTTAAACCCCTTCACACCTTTCGTGTTACCATCGAAGACACACTTCTTCGACTTAGGATTAAGCTTTGATCGATCTTCACTGAATTTATGCACGTAAGCTGGACACCCAAAAATCTTTATGTTGTCAAAGTTAATCGGCTGACCTATAAACACTTCTTCTGCAACCTTTCCATCTAAAGAAGCCCGCGGTGATCTGTTAATAAGATAGCAAGCCACATTAATTGCCTCAGCCCAGAAGCTCTTAGACAATCAAGCATTTAATCGAAGACATCTCGCTCTTTCAACTAGAGTTCTATTCGGCCTCTCTACTACACCATTTTGTTGTAGTGTCTTTCGAACTAAAAAATGCCTCTGAATACCATGTTCAGCACAAAAGTTTTTTGAAGTTCGAATCCGTGTACTCTGTACCATTATATGACCGCAGGTACTGAATCTTTCTCCCCATTTGATTCTCCACCTCAGCTTAAACTTGGTAAAGACTTCGGATTTCTTCTTCAAGAAATACACCCAAATCTTACGAGAAAAATCATCACTAAATGTCACAAAATACCTGGAGCCTCCAATAGATGCATCAAAATGTATGTAATCAAGGATTCCTCCAGTTTTGTGCTTTAGGGTCTAGAAATGCACCCTACAAATTATACATTACTTGCACAAATCCATCTTGCACTTTCGCACACCCTTCAATAATTTTTTCTTATGCAGCTCCGTCAGCCCGCGCTCACTAAGATGACCTAAACGCATGTGCCAGAGTCTCGTTGCGTCAATATCAATTGATGCAACATCACCTACAACCGTACTTCCCAATAACTTGTAGATGTTGCCTGCAATCCTCTTTGCTTTCATCACCGTTATTGCACCCTCGTATACCTTCATATTATCTCTATCTCCATCAGACCTGAAATTCTGTTGCGCTACTGATGTGGAGTTATAGACTTTGTAGTTAAGCACTCTCTGTATCTTTCTGTGAAATTACTCTACTAATAGAATAAGAAAGACATAGTTTTGTTCACCCAGTTTGGCAACTTGCCTACATCTGAGGAGGATACACTAACCATCAAGATTCCACTATCTCAGTTCCAAAATCTAACGCTCAGTTTAATCTTCTGGACTAGCTAGCAGTCTGATCACAAAAATTCTCTTCGCCCTACCTACACACTTCAAATAACAAATAGCTACGGACCTGACTCAAAGATCTGGCCTATTCTATTACAATGTGTGGTACACGGAATGCTTTAGCACACTCTTCACCAGAGTTGTAGTATCTTCAGTCAACAACTCTACTAGCTCTCCCCCCAATAAGTCGGACACCCTGGGTTCTGCAAACTCAGTCTCTGCTCCCCCTCAATCAATGACACACTCCATCACTACTGGGTAGCCTCGATCAATGCTCCGTAGCCCGCGACAGTGCCTGTCCGCGATTGATCACCGAGCTTCGGTTATCCCTTCAACGAGTAGCGCTCCAGTTAAACTCCGGACCAATCCTGAATCAAACTCAACGAGTTCGGATTCCTTCTACACACAACACCAGTCTTCAACTCAATGTATGAACCATGCTACCGGGGTTGATCTCTGTGTTTTTGCTGTTTGCTCTGTGTTTGCTCTCAGATTGTGTGTGTATGTGTTGCGTGTCCGCCTTCCTTTTCAAGCGCACCAGCACACAAAAAACACTAAGGATCATTATCAGAATATTCTCCTAGATTCTAGCAAGTTTGTTGAAGATTCCGTTGCCAAATTTAGATTTTAGGATCCTGATCTTTTTTCGACGACTTGCTGGAGATTGCTGAGCTCTGGATAATATTTGCACGTCCCCCTGGTCATCCACGATGTCTGTCGTGCCTTGCCGGAACGTCTCTATCCATCTTTAAGATGATCGGATATTCTACTCTAGCACTGAATCATAACGGAGTGCTGAAGCAGAATTTGTCCTCTGTCTATTTCCAAGTGTGTCTCAGCTCTTGTGATCCACAGATTGCTTTAGCAAACTCTGGTTCTTCATTGCTGTTGGTTGTTTTGTCTGTCTTCAAATTGTGTCTCGGCCACTAATCTTCAGGGAGTGCTTCAGCAGTCTCTTGTTTTGTCAAGGCATGTGATACCTCAACAATCTCCCCCTTGACATTCTGACAAAACTATAGCAACACTACAGCAGATGCTATAGCAACCCTGCTGAGTCTGAGTATAATTTACAATAGGCTAAGTTCGAGATAACTGTAGCTATTCTAGATTGATATCAGTAGAGGGTGTGCAGACAGAAGTCAGAGCATGTTTTGATTGTGTTCGAGGATCCACCTAAGGTTGAGTAGCATAGGTTGCGTGGAGTTGTAACCTTGTGTACTTGGAGACCTTTGAGATTAGTGGATTGAGGACTGAGAATAGTCCTCCCTAGACGTAGGCAATTGACCGAACTGGGTGGACAAACATCTGTCCTTGTTCATTCTTGCTGAAGCAGTTTACTGGTGAACAAGAGTGTGCTGTAGCAACTGCTTGTTCACAAATCTGTTTATCAAAGGCGCTGCGAATTTTAATTGGTATCAGAGCCGGAGCTTGACCACAGAGTAAATGATCCTACATCGCCTCTAAAGAAGACAAAGAAAAATGATGGAAGGATAGAGCACGAGCAGACCTACATTGTTGGAAGAAAGCAACTATGTATATTGAAAGGCTAGGATGAAGGCCTTTCTCAAAGCAATTCATGAGAAGACCTGGAGAGCAATCGTGGTCTAGAGGTCTCCTCCAATTACTATGGATGAACAGGGAGTTACATGGGTAAAACCTGAAGAACAATGGACTGCTGAAGAGGGAGCTGCAGCAACTGGTAATTGAAAGGCTCTGAATGCTATTTTTGCTGCAGTTGATGCTAACAATTTCAGGCTGATATCAAACTGTGCTATGGCCAAGCAAGCTTGGGAAATTTTGCAAACTGCTCATGAAGGAACTGATAAAGTAAAGTTGTCAAGATTACAGATTATTGCTACGCAGTTTGAGAATCTGAGAATGCTAGAAGAGGAGACGATCCCTGAGTTCAATGCAAAACTTTGTGACCTGTCAAATGAAGCCCATGCTCTTGGAGAACCTATCCCTAAAGAGAAGCGGATTAGGAAGGTCCTCAGATCGTTGCCCACAAGTTTTGACATGAAAGTGACGGCCATTGAATAAGCTCAAAGTGTCAGACACATAAGGCCGAAAGAATTGGTTGGATCCCTCAAACAATTTGAGATGAAGCTGGTTAAGAAGAGCCCACTCCTATGAATAAGAATATAGGACTGAAGGCAGAAACAGAAGTGAAGAAGTTAGCTCCAGATGATCAGCTGAGTATGCTAGTAAAAAACCTTGGGAAACTCCTGAAGAACATGGACTCAAGAACTGGGCAAAGCTCATCCTCACGAAAAAATCCAGAAGAGGTGGAGAAAATAAAAGGAGAGGGAAGGAACCTACTCAGAATGAAGATCAGAAAAAAGAAATGAGAAAGGGTGTTCAATGTTGGAATTGTGAATTGTATGGACATATTGAGGCTGACTGTCCGAGCAAACCCCGCAAAAACTCGGAGAAGAAGGATAACAAGTCCCTGATAGCTAAGTGGAGCGACTCTGAGGAAATTGAAGAAGAAAATTGTGTTTTGTTAACCAGTGTGTCAGATTTCAACCTCAAAGAGTTAATAAAGAATGAATTATACTATGGGGTTGTCGTGTCTGAAAGTGAAGACGAGGAGGACTCAACTGTCAGCCTAATTGACTATCTGGGAGAGATACTTAACAATGCGAGGAAGCTCTGCAAACGAATCAAGCTTTGACTGATAGAGTCAAGTTACTGGAAGAAGAACGAGGATAATTTCTCTCCTCATCTAACAGACAAGTCACCATACTAAAATGGGAAGACCCAGGAAGCCAAGCCACTGACATTAGTGCCTCTCTAGCAACAGCCAAAGGCAGCCGAACCTCAAAAAAATATCCTGGATGAAATTCTTTCATATCAAAGACTTGGAAAAGGAAGAAGGAAACTCAAATACACTGGTGAAGAAAGCTCTAGAGGAACAGTTTTTATAAAAGCCTCAGATGCCATGATATATGACAATAAAAAATCAGATGTTTCCCCAAAACCTGCAGAGGAAGACGGAACCAGACACTTGAACAAGAGGATGCTACAGCACCTTCTTCATCATCCATCTGTAGCAAAGCCAGAGCCTCAGAATAAAAGGAGTACATGCAAAAATAATTATGGTCAGAAGAAAGGGAATCAGAAGATACCCTCGAACCTGAAACGGCAGCATAGAACCCAAAGAACTTTCATAGCTGAAAAAAGGGTAACAAAACCTCGGGCCAACACATGCTGTATAAAATCTCCTTGCCCAGAAGATCCGGGAAATGCTCAGTATTGGAAAGAACCACGATGGAGAATTGCAAGGACTGCTGAGCCAGCCCACTGGAATGGAAAAAATAGGAGAAAATCACAGAAGTTATAGGTGTGGAGACCCAAATGCGAAAAATGAAAAGACAGGAGTGTTGAGGGTCAGAAGAAGGGGAAACCAAGACAAACCCAAGTATGGGTGAAGAAACAATCATCAGAGCCTCACGAGGATCCTACCTACAAAGGAGTCATCCAGGATGTGTAGGAGAACCAGCTCCTGTCTGCTATAGCAACCTGGCCGGTAAAAGCTTGTTCAAATGCCTTGGTTGCTAAAGACAGAAGAGGTCGCATGCAGAGCACGTGCTTCTGAAAATGAAAGAAAAGCAGCGGGTAAATCAAATTCTAGGGCAAAGTCAGTTGAAGGCGCTTCCCCCAAATCGTTGCTGATCAACACTCCCGTGTGCTCCTCTCAATCTTTGCAAACCCGCAACCATGGTGAAAACTCGAGGCCTGAAGAAAAACCTGGCAGCAGCACGGCAAGGCAGAACCGAAAGGAGGTCCAAGTTCCGCAATGAAGCTCCTCCTCAGCGTTTAGACTTGGGGTTATGGGAGCCCGCACCTCTTCCTGTGTCACACAACACTTCTTCTCCTCAAAGAGGAACCTCGCAGAAAAGGAGACGTCTAGTTCATGGCAGGGAGCCTGCTACCAGCGCTGCAGTTGTGGCCGAAGAGGGAGTACGTGAAGCACCCTCAAGGGAAGTACAAGATGCAGAGAATGCTGAGGTGGGCCATACTGTAGAGCGCTGCAGAACTCTTGTCACATCCCAAGGCATAGAAGGGGAACGGGAGGAGATGGAGCTAATCTTCCTGAACAAGAATCTGCTGTAGCACATGCTCCTCCACCTTCGGACAAAGGAAAAGCACCAATCATCATTACTGATACCAGTAGTGGAGAAGAGGAGTCCAGTGAGGATGCTACAGGAGAACCTTCAGAGAAAAGACCTGTGAGTCAGAAGTCCAGCGAAGGAGAAGTCACAACAGCAGTCACTGTTGGCAGAATATGGTTCAGAAACAGGAATGCCTCTCAATCCTGGAGCTCAGCAGAGAGGAAGCACATTGTTCCTGAAAAGAGGCTGGATTTAGAGAAATACAAGCCTTCAGCAATCATCCAAATTCTAACTGAGGTAAATCTTCTGAAATCCCTAGCATATCCTTACAGATACAATAGCCGATTAGTTAGGGAGTTTATAGTAAACATGGAAGAGAAGTTTGGATCTGGGGTTTAGGAACTTGATCCCCAGCTCTCATAGGGGAAAGGTAAGCAAACTCTTTGCTGATCTCTTGCACTCGGTCGGGAAAAGGAGAAGAATCAGCCTGGGGAGTGTGATGTTTCCTCAGATTGCTGCACATGCTGGCACCTCTTCCGCCAGCAAACCCATTGTGCTGCCCTCCCTTATCTATGGTATGATGGTCTCTCAGCATCCAGAGCTCGGAGAGATCTCTGAAGTAATGTCTGAGGAGCTGCAGGTGTTTACGGTTGATCACAAGCTGTTCAAGGGCAAACATGCAGTTGACATAGCTTAAGAGGATTCTCTTCTGACAGTCTCGACTGATCCAATTCTTCTCAGGGAAACCTTGCCTACTGCCTCTTCCATTGATACAGCCCTCCGAGCCAGAATTGTGAGCCTCCTGAAGTCAGAACTAATGAGTTTGGAGGCTGAAGCCAAACGAAGGGACATCAGGCGTGCTCAACTCAGAAGTGTACTTAAAGACTTGGAGTATTCGGAGGATGGAAAACAGGCCCCTGGAGCATCTGTGCCAAAAGGGGGAGAGCAAGAAGCTGCCAAAGCCACTGATGAGCCAATGATGAACACTGCTTTTTTTTCCCTGCGTGCCTAACTAAGGCCGAATGTGGCCACCACTCACTCTTACTTTGAAATGTTTTTAGTTACATTTGCTTGTTCATAGAAGTATTCATCTGTGGCCTAGGGTTTTGTCAAAATGCCAAGGAGGAGACTGATGATGCAGTATGGTAGTGTTTAACAAAACCAGCACACGTGAACACGATGCTACTATAGCAGGAGTCCAGCAGCATACGTGAACAAGACTAGTGAACAAAGAGCAGCTATAGCAGGAGCTTGTTCAGAAAAGCTGTAGCGTCTGTCCGAGCAGCAGCAACCTGGTTCTTTGGAAAGAGGGCGTGGCAGTCCTTCTAAGAGCATCAGAGGAGTTTCTAAGTTGCTGCAGAGAATATTCCAGTGGAGATTCCTATCTGAAGAAGGAGATTTGATTGTGGGAGATTTGAATCTCAAATCAAATCTAATCTCCTAAAAATTAAGAGATATTGATATTTGGAGGAAATTGCTAAATCCTGATAATGATGCAAGTGGGTGCTCCTATACAAAGAAGACCCTTCAGAGCAAGGAAGAAGGATCAAAGAAGAGTACAAAGATCGAGAACACACACAGAATTCCGGGAGAGTATTTTTGGTGTGCGAAGAGAACTTCGATCTTCACCTAGAGCAGAGCGTGAGCGCAGAGCTGAGGTGACAGAAGCAGAAGGTGATCAGGACTTGCGTAGTCTGATCCAAACTTGATCTGGAAGCCAATTCAGAGCAGAGAGTGCTTGTTGGTTGATCAAGGGCAGCCACGGAAGAACTGACGAGTAAGTGACTCGGTCAAGTGTCTGGACGGCAGTGCTCGCTAGTGACAGGAGGTCATTGAGTGAGGGGGAGTATTCTAGAGTATGTAGCGCTCGTGGAATCGTTCGAACGGCTCAGAGGAAGGCTTCGGAGCGACGCGTACAGTTTGTGCATCAGCTGTGTGCTACAGCAACCCTGTAGAGCCTGAGTATAATTTAGAATAGGCTAAGTTCGAGATAACTGTAGCTATTTTAGATTGATATCAGTAAAGGGTGTGCAAACACAAGTCAGAGCCTATTCTGATTGTGTTCGAGGATCCACCTAAGGTTGAGTAGCATAGGTTGCGTGGAGTTGTAACCGTGTGTACTTGGAAACCAATGAGATTAGTGGATTGAGGATTGAGAATAGTCCTCCCCAGACGTAAGCAATTGGCCGAACTGGGTGAACAAACATCTGTCCTTGTTCATTCTTGCTGAAGCAGTTTACTGGTGAAAAAGAGTGTGCTACAGCAACTGCTTGTTCACAAATCTGTTTATCAGAGGCGCTGCGAATTTCACAATCTGTAGCATGTAGGAATCATGACACCTAATTGCCTGGATGACTACTTCAAGCTTTACAATGACCTCTTCAATTCACAAACTAGTATGGTAGCCCATATTTCTCCTGGCTAGCTCTAACCTCTCAAAAGGTAGACGAGTCCCTAGAGCTGGTGAGAAGTGCATACGCTGCCAAGTCTTCATACCCATATCTCTCTGGCGGCCTGAATTGATGACGTTGTCTGTCATGTACAAGAGAATAGTCTTACGAATCACTTGCTCCACCTGAATCTTTAGGTCTTGTATCAGAGTCTTCTTCAACATCGTGCAGTAGTGGTGACTCAACATCAACCTGAACCGCTTTCCTGTTGGAATATGTCCCTTAAGAAGTTGACACATCTCCTCCAACCTTCTGCTTCAACATTGACTGCTCATAAAGTATAATGTTTCTATTCATCACCATTTTCTTTGCAACCAGATCCCATAGCTTAAACCCCTTCACACCTTTCGTGTTACCATCGAAGACACACTTCTTCGACTTAGGATTAAGCTTTGATCGATCTTCACTGAATTTATGCACGTAAGCTGGACACCCAAAAATCTTTATGTTGTCAAAGTTAATCGGCTGACCTATAAACACTTCTTCTGCAACCTTTCCATCTAAAGAAGCCCGCGGTGATCTGTTAATAAGATAGCAAGCCACATTAATTGCCTCAGCCTAGAAGCCCTTAGACAATCAAGCATTTAATCGAAGACATCTCGCTCTTTCAACTAGAGTTCTATTCGTCCTCTCAACGACACCATTTTGTTGTAGTGTCTTTCGAACTAAAAAATGCCTCTGAATACCATGTTCTGCATAAAAGTTTTTTGAAGTTCGAATCCGTGTACTCTGTACCATTATATGACCGCAGGTACTGAATCTTTCTCCCCATTTGATTCTCCACCTCAGCTTAAACTTGGTAAAGACTTCGGATTTCTTCTTCAAGAAATACACCCAAATCTTACGAGAAAAATCATCACTAAATGTCACAAAATACCTGGAGCCTCCAATAGATGCATCAAAATGTATGTAATCGAGGATTCCTCCAGTTTTGTGCTTTAGGGTCTAGAAATGCACCCTACAAATTATACATTACTTGCACAAATCCATCTTGCACTTTCGCACACCCTTCAATAATTTTTTCTTATGCAGCTCCGTCAGCCCGCGCTCACTAAGATGACCTAAACGCATGTGCCAGAGTCTCGTTGCGTCAATATCAATTGATGCAACATCACCTACAACCGTACTTCCCAATAACTTGTAGATGTTGCCTGCAATCCTCTTTGCTTTCATCACCGTTATTGCACCCTCGTATACCTTCATATTATCTCTATCTCCATCAGACCTGAAATTCTGTTGCGCTACTGATGTGGAGTTATAGACTTTGTAGTTAAGCACTCTCTGTATCTTTCTATGAAATTACTCTACTAATAGAATAAGAAAGACATAGTTTTGTTCACCCATTTTGGCAACTTGCCTACATCTGGGGAGGATACACTAATCATCAAGATTCCACTATCTTAGTTCCAAAATATAAGGCTCAGTTTAATCTTCTGGACTAGCTAGCAGTCTGATCACAAAAGTTCTCTTCGCCCTACCTACACACTTCCAATAACAAATATCTACGGACCTGACTCACAGATCTGGCCTATTCTATTACAATGTGTGGTACACGGAATGCTTTAGCACACTCTTCACAAGAGTTGTAGTATCTTCAGTCAACAACTCTACTAGCTCTCCCCCCAATAAGTCGGACACCCTGAGTTCTGCAAACTCAGTCTCTGCTCCCCCTCAATCAATGACACACTCCATCACTACTGGGTAGCCTCGATCAATGCTCCGTAGCCCGCGACACTGCCTGTCCGCGGTTGATCACCGAGCTTCGATTGTCCCTTCAACGAGTAGCGCTCAAGTTAAACTCCGGACCAATCCTGAATCAAACTCAACGAGTTCGGATTCCTTCTACACACAACACCAGTCTTCAACTCAATGTATTAACCATGCTACCGAGGTTGATCTCTGTATTTTTGCTGTTTGCTCTCAGATTGTGTGTGTATGTGTTGCGTCTCCGCCTTTCTTTTCAAGCGCACCAGCACACAAAAAACACTAAGGATCATTATCAGAATCTTTTCCTAGATTCTAGCAAGTTTGTTGAAGATTCCGTTGCCAAATTTAGATTTTAGGATCTTTATCTTTTTTCGACCATTTGCTGGACATTGCTGAGCTCTGGATGATATTTGCACGTCCCCCTGGTCATCCACGATGTCTGTCGTGCCTTGCCGGAACGTCTCTATCCATCTTTAAGATGATCGGGTATTCTACTCTAGCACTGGATCATAACAGAGTGCTGAAGCAGAATTTGTCCTCTGTCTATTTCCAAGTGTGTCTCAGCTCTTGTGATCCACAGATTGCTTCAGCAAACTCTGGTTCTTCATTGCTGTTGGTTGTTTTGTCTGTCTTCAAATTGTGTCTCGGCCACCAATCTTCAGGGAGTTGCTGCAACATCCTCTGACTCTTCCTTCTTTATTTTTTCTTCCGACCCTGTTTTTTCTGTCTGGCTGACATATCCTCCCTCTATGCTTTATTGTGGCTTCTGTAAATTCTCCATCAACATCACTTTCCTAGTGATCTTGTGCTGCTCAGTCTCTTTCCATAGCTTCCACGTATTCTCTCAAAGAAGCTTTCATCCTCGGCCTTTGCTGCTTCTTCTAAACTCTTCTTCTGCTTTCTCCCAGGATTAATTAGCAGCGACTCAATTACATCATCATTCTGCCATGGGTGCTCTACCTCTTTAAATAATCTGGTTGCTTCAGCAACCTGTTCAGATTCAGCTCTTCTGATCATCAATTTCTTCTGTAGCAACCTCTGGAGCATCTCATTATGCTTTGTTCTTCTTTCATGTTGGCCGTAGATAACAGCAACGCCCTCGCGGATCACACTCTGTATGTTGAGTGATCGGCTCTGATACCAATTGAAATTCTATTGCATTGCTGATGCGGAGTCATAGCCTCTGAAGTTATAGCTTCTGCTTAAGCACTCTCTGTATCTTTCTACAAAATTACTCTACTGATAGAATAAGAAAGACACAGTGTTTGTTCACTCAGTTTGGAAACTTTTCTGCGTCTGGGGAGGATACACCGATCCTCAGGATTCCACTATCTCAGTTCGAAGTACAAAGGACTCATACCTCTACTTCTCACCTAGCCGAAATCTAATGCTCAGTCTAATCTCCTAGACTAGCTAGAAGTCTGATCACATAGACTCTCTTCGCGCTACCTACACACTTCCAGTAACAAATAGCTATGGACAAGACTCACAGACCTAGCCTATTCTATTACAATGTGTGGTACAACGAATGCTTAAGCACACTCTTCACCAGAGTTGTTGTATCTTTAATCAACGACTCTCCTAGCTCTCCCGCCAATAAGTCGGGCACTCTGAGTTCTGCAAATTAAGTCTTTGCTCCCCCTTAATCGATGACACACTCCGTCACTATTGGGTAGCCTTGATCAATGCTCTGCAGCCCGCGACACTGCCCATCCACGGCTGATCAAGGAGCTATGATTATCCCTTCAACAAGCAGCGCTCCAGTTGAACTCTAGACCAATCCTGAATCAAACTCCAAGAGTTCTAATTCCTTCTGCACACAACACCGGTCTTCAATTCAATATATTAAACCCTGCTACCGTGGTTGATCTCTGTGGTTTTGCTCTGTGCTCTTAATGTTTGCTCTCTGATCGTGTTTGTATGTGTTGCGTCTCCACCTTCATTTTCAAGCGCACCAGCACACAAAAAACACGAAGGATCATTATCAGAATCTTCTCCTAGATTCTAGCAAGTTTGTTGAAGATTCCGTTGCCAAATTTGGATTTTAGGATCCTTATCTTTTTCCGACCATTTGCTGGCGATTGCTGAGCTCTAGATGATGTTTGCACGTCCCCCTGGTCATCCACGATGCCTGTCGTGCGTTGCCGGAACCTCTCTGTCCATCTTTAAGATGATCAGATATTCTACTCTAGCTCTAGATCATCACGGAGTGCTGAAGCAGAATCTTTCCTCTGTGTGTTTCCAAGTGTGTCTCAGCTCTTGTGATCCACAGATTGCTTCAACAAACTATGGTTCTTCATTGCTGTTGGTTGTTTTGTCTGTCTTCAGATTGTGTCTCAGCCACCAATCTTCAGGGAGTGCTTCAGCAGTCTCTTGTGAAGTTTTCTCAAAGCAAGACATACCTCAACAAGACCCGAATGCAAAACCATTTGCCAGAAGAGTGCATAGAGAAATTAAGTTCTTCCTCAAGTCTGGTATATGTCTGACATCACATAGTATTCACACGCTACAATCATCTATTGTAATATCCTAGTCCTGTGATAGCACATGATTTGTCACTACGTAGGAAAATAAATCCAAAATTACATGATTTCTATGTGGTAACCACTCGCGGTGCGGCGTTGACCACGCGTCGTTGTATACGACAAATAGTTTGTAAAAGTGGTAAGCAGGGTCGATCCACAGGGAACTGAAAAAGGGAAGTACTTTGGAAATGGTTAGAACAATGGGGGTTGTCACAGGAAAAGAGTTGTAGTCACTAGAAATAACGTTGCGAGTAAAAGAACGAGGTATTTCTTATAGATGACGAAGATCGATTCAGAGCAATCACTTGTGAATTATGTTTATCATTGACACTAATAATCAATCATGTATTCATGCATCCTATTCCGGCAAAGGTAATATTCATGCACATATCTCGACAAAAGTGATATGCTTACTAGCTCTCCTAGGTTTGCACACTCCGACAAAAGTAGTGTTAAGACCTAGGTGTTACTACTTGTTATTACGGCAAAATATCAAACAAGTGTTAGCTAACGATAATGAATCACAAGAGAAAGATGTTGTCGGCAAAAACTCACTTAACTTAGCAATTCAATTTTGGAACGTGAAATAGAGAGCAAGTAAAAGAATACATCAAAGCAATATGAACAAGTCTCAAAATCTTCACAAGTTCATGATCCAAAACGAATGAATAGTTTAGCTATACATGCTGGCTAGAGTCAACATCATAAATAGGAATTGAGAAAGAAAAGATAAATGTCGAATGCGAGACAAAAAACATGTCGTAGTCACTTCCGCCTTCTTCTTTGCGATTGGGTTATATGTGTATATGTCTCTTTCCCCTGTTGATTGATCCCATGTATTTATACTCCTCGGTGGGGATCAGATAACGAAGTTCATAACTTCATAATTGAAAAGGTGAATATTCGGTTGAGACGTTATGTTGACGTCATCCCGTAAATGCTGCATTGAGGATTCCCGCGACCGACCAAGGTGCTCGCAGTTGTAAAATAGGCTGTTGAGGATATGACATCCTTGACAAAACTGCTCAAGAGACTACTAAAGCACTCCCTGGAGTTCGGTGGCTGGAACACAATCTGAAGACTAACAAAACAACAACAAAAACAAAGAGAGAGAGAGAGATTGCTAAAGCACTCCCTGAAGATCTAAAGCTGAGTCACTACTTGAAGACTGGGCGAGAAATAGCTTTGAAGAGACAGAATCAACTTGAGCACTCTGTGTGATTCAGAGCTAGAGCAGAATCCTGGCGTTGCACCCTAAGGCTCTGGTGTGGTACGGCTGACATCGGGGAAGCTCAAATAGGAATGCAGACGTCATCAAGAGCTCAGCAAACGCCAGCACGTGGACTGATGGAGCGTATTATACTATCCATCGAGTTATTTATTCCCATTTTTTAGTTACATTTTGTGTGTGAAAGATTACTTCTTGGTAGTATTTCGCATCGCAGGTGTATCAAGACCGCTTAGAACCTTATTGCAAATTTGGATGGATATACAGCAAATCTGGGTAGATTGACCTATCCGTAGTCGAAGGCTCGCCGAGCGCATGATTCTGATCCGATTGAGGCGTGTTATACCTAGTTGGAAAGCTAACTCAAGGAGCTACAATTCTCTAGTTTACGTCCAGACGAGATTCGGAGGTCTAAAGTATCAAAAAAGCGAGTCTCTGACATTGCAGTGACTACCGCTCCGGAAGCACATTTTAGCAGAGTTAATGTCTTCTTAGAGTGCGTATTTAATGTCTTCATGGGGAGCGTGACTAATGTCTTCATCCGGAGCGGAATGCAATTCACGACGTCAGCATTGAGCCCACAGCTCAAAATAAGATTTAGAAGTCTCTCCATCCTATAAATACAGACCTACCACAACACAATTGAGCATCAATTCTTAGTGAGAATCTTCAGTACGAGAACCCAGAAGACGAATTCAGAGAAACAGCCACTACCCGCGGATTTCGAGGCGGATCACTATTCACGCCAGGAATTACTATTCACTACCGGAGTACTGTTCACGCGGATCACTACTCACGGCCGGAATTACTATTCACTGCGGAGTTACTGTTTACACAGATTACTATTCACTGCTACCGTATTATTTCTAAACTCAGTTTATTTCCATTGTTTTAGATGACTCGTAGTAGCTAAACCTTTAATTTCAGTTTGGGAATTTTGTGTTGCAACGTACGGTTTGAGATATTTATGTTTCGTAATTCAACTCAGTAAATTCTTGTTCTTCGTTTGAATTGCATGCTCTGATTATCAAGTTAGCTTATCCTAGCGGTGAAACTGAGTTGATGTCTACTGCATGATATTGGATTGACTTCCCTATTAGCTAAGCCTAGCGGTGTAACCTAATCGGTGTTGTTGATCAAGTAATCGTTAACCCTATTCGAGAACCTAGCGGTTGAAATTAGGTAGAATAGTAGAGTCGGCATTACCCTAGCGGGATTGTTAGACTACGAACGGTAGTTTACTCGTTGATGCACGTCACAATTGATGATTACCAGTTGCAATGCATATCCCTGAACTGATTTTTCTCTGAATTTGATAACAACAAACGTTATTCCTGCAACCCCCTTTTCATCGTGACAATTAATTAGTAAAACTTTATAGCTGATTGCTCTCTCGTGGGTTCGACCCTGCTTACTGCTTGCTGAGTATTAACAGGAGATTATAAATATAAGTTTGGCGCACGCAACGACGTGCCATCATGGACTAAGAAGATAAAGATCCAAGAGTTCAAATTTGGCAACAGAATCTTCAACAAACTTGCTAGAATCTAGAAGAAGATTCTGATAACGATCCTTGGCATTTTTGGCGTGCTAGAGAGCTTTAAAAGGAAGGCGGGGCAGCAATACAAAAGGAGAGAATACGATCGGAGAGAGCAACCCGAGCGCACACAGAGATCAACTTACTGTAGCCAGGTTCTATTTACTGAGTTGAAGAGGCGAGTGGTGTTGAGGGAGTCAGAACTCGTGGAGTTTGATTCTGGACTGGTTCTGAGTTTAATTGGAGCACTGCACGTTGCAGGTACAGTCGGTGCTCGGTGATCAGTCGCAGACAGGCATTGTCGCGGGCTGTAGAGTAGTGATCGAGGCTACCTAATAGTGACTGAGTGAGTCATTGATTGAGGAGGAGCTGAGGCTGATTTTGAAGAACTCAGAATGTCCGACTACTTGGCTGGAGAGCTTGGATTGTCGTTTATTGAAGAGAAAGCAACTCTGATGAAGAGTCTGTTTAAGCATTCCGTGAGTTACACATTGTAATAGAATAGGCTAAGTCTGAGAGGCAGTACTGTAGCTATTTATTACTGAGAGTGTGTAGGTTGCACATGGAGAATCTGTGAGTTCAGATTGCTAACTAGTCTATGAGATTAGACTTAGCGTTAGATTTCGGCTAGGTGAGAAGTAGAGGTGTGAGTCCTTGTACTTTGAACTGAGATAGTGGAATCTTAAGGATCGAAGCATCCTCCCTAGACGTAGGCAAATTGCCGAACTGGGTGAACAAATACTGTATCTTTCTTATTCTGTCAGTAGAGTAATTCCGTAGAAAGATGCAAAGAGTGCTTAAGCAGTAGCTATAACTCCGCATCAGCAACACAGTAGATTTTCAATTGGTATCAGAGCCGCTCGCTGAACATATAGAATATGATCCGGGAGAATGTTGCTGATACATATGGCCTCCATGAAAGAAGGACAAAGCACCAACCGGCCTCCATTGCTCGAGGGAGTCAACTAAGGGTACAGGAAGTCCAGTGAAGGCTTCATCAAAGCCATTGATGAAAGGGCTTGGAGGCCTGTCTTATCAGAATGGTCGCCCCCAATGACCGTCGATTGTGGAGGTGTCACCCCCAAGCAACTTGAAAACAAGTGGATTGTCGATGAGCTAGCCTCAATCAGAAAATTCTAAGGCCTTGAATGATATATTTGTGCTATGATTGCTAATAATTTCAGGTTGATCTCCAATTGTGATACTGCCAACAAGCTTGGGAGATTCTTGAAACAGTTCATGAGGGGACAAACAAGGTAAAGATCTCAAGCCTTTAGATGATCACCTCGAGATTTGAATGTCTAAAGATGCAGGAAGAAGAGACCATTGCTGAGTTTAATGGCATACTCTGTGACATATCAAACAAGGCTCATGCACTCAGGGAGTCAATACATGAAGAAAAGTTGGTGAGGAAGGTACTCAAATCACTTACTTCAAAATTTGATATGAAAGTCACAGCCATCTAGGAAGCACAAGATGTGAAGAACGTGAGGCTGTATGCGTTAATCGGTTCACCGAGGCAGTTTGAGATGAAAGTTAAAGAGACTGCTTCACCACTCTCTGGGAAAGAACTTGCGCTGAAAAGCTGAGACAAAAGAGAAAGTGTCTCTCCTGGTCAAAAACCTTGGAAAGTTCATGAAGAGCATGGACCAGAAACTTTCATACTCAGGTCAATCTTCCAGGGGGAGAAACCAAAGAGGAGAAAATTCTCATAGAAAGAACAAGGATGCTGACAACGACAATGATGAAGGAAAAGACAAACATAAAGTAATCCAGTGCTGGGAGTGCGAGGGATATGGACACAGACAGAGTGAATGTCCAAGTTACCAGAAGAAGAACAGTAAGTCTCTCACAGCAAACTGGAGTGATGATAGTGAAGAGGAGACCGATCACAAAGGAAGTCTAGCCCTGACTACTGTATTTCATAATGTTGATTCAGATCAAATAAAGACAGAGTTCGATTATGGGATTGTTGAATCTGACAGCGATGATGATGAGGAATATTCAGTAGAAACTGTAGCTAACCAATTCAAACTGATACAACAAAAATGTCAGGAAGTCGTTGATGCCAATAGAGAACTAGTGTCAAAGGTTTCGGAACTGGAAGATGAAAGAGACAATCTTCAAAGCATCAATACCTCTCTCGCCAAGAAAATAACACCTGAAGCAAACAGGGGAGAATCATCCATACTGGATGAGATTCTAGGTTACCAAAGGTATGGAGGTGGGACTGAAGGTCTCGGATACACTAGTGATGAAGGAATAGGTATAATTACATTTATCAAAGCCACAGTGATTGATCAAAGTGCAAGTATTCAAAAGTGTTCAGTCACAGTTGATCCAAAGAGAGTACTAGAAAATAAATACAAGAGAGTGCGCAAGTATTCTTTGGATCAGTCACATGCTCGGAAACACAGATCAAAACAGAAGAGATGCTACGCTTGTGATCAAACTGGACATCTTCAGAGAAAGTGTCCAACTCTAACAGTGTACAGGGAGACTCAGAGAAGATCAAATGACTTACGGCTGGCGTCGGAGAAGCTCAGAGAGGTATGCAGACGTCATCAAGAGCTCATCAAACGCCAACACGTTGACTAAGAAGATAAAGATCCAACAGTTCAAATTTAGCAATGAAATCTTCAACAAACTTGCTAGAATCTAGGAGAAGATTTTGATAATGATCCTTATGTTTTTGGCGTGCCAGAGAGCTTTAAAAGGACGGCGGGGCAGCAGTACAAAAAGAGAGAATACGATCGGAGAGAGCAACCCGAGCGCACACAGAGAGCACACAGAGATCAACTTGTGGTAGCAGGGTTCTATATACTGAGTTGAAAAGGTGTGTGGTGTTGAGGGAATCAGAACTCGTGGAGTTTGATTCTGAACTGGTTCTTAGTTTAACTGGAGCGCTACCCATTGAAGGGACAGTCAGAGCTCGGTGATCAGTCCCGGACAGGCATTGTCGCGGGCTGCAGAGTAGTGATCGAGGCTACCCAATAATGTCTGAGTGAGTCATTGATTGAGGGGGGCTGAGGCTGAGTTTGAAGAACTCAGAGTGTCCGACTACTTGGTGGGAGAGCTTGGAGTGTCGTTGACAGAAGAGACAACAACTCTGGTGAAGAGTGTGTTTAAGCATTCCGTGAGTTACACATTGTAATAGAATAGGCTAAGTCTGAGAGGCAGTGCTGTAGCTATTTATTACTGAGAGTGTGTAGGCTGCACGAAGAAAATCTGTGAGTTCAGATTGCTAACTAGTCTAGGAGATTAGACTGAGCGTTAGATTTCGGCTAGGTGAGAAGTGGAGGTGTGAGTCCTTATTCTTCAAACTGAGATAGTGGAATCTTGAGGATCGAAGCATCCTCCCTAGACATAGGCAAGTTGCCGAACTAGGTGAACAAATACTGTGTTTTATTTATTCTGTCAGTAGAGTAATTACGCAGAAAGATGCGGAGAGTGCTTAAGCAGAAGTTTTAACTTCCCATCAGCAACGCAGCAGAATTTCATAGGCCTTGCTAGCGGGATTGGTCAGAGCCCAATTCTTCTTCTAGTTTCCGCCCAGTCTATTGTGTGCCTCGATTTTGATGCCCTTCGGATGAGAATTAGCGGTCTGAATAGATAGTTAAGTTGTAGCTTCTCAAGTGATCTTCGCAATGTCATGTATCTCGTTTTCATCGGACAAGTCTGGAGTGCGCATCGAATGCTTGAATCGTCATAGGTTTAGACTTCCGCTTTTATATCTAAAGAATTCTTCTTTTTTCGCATTTTCTTCCTAAGTATCTTCAGTGCACTAAAATACAAAACCACGCAACGTGGGTAATCTTGGACATAAAAGGATGTACAAATGCATTTAGTTAGTTGATTCAATGGTCGTATAAATTCGATCCATCAGATGTCATATGATAAGAACATCCAGAATCAACAATCCAAGCTTTTGTGCACTTGCTAGATGAAGCACAAAGAATATTCCCTTCACTTCCAGATAACAATGTAGCGGTAATCACATCCATGTTGATTGTGTCTTTTCCATACCTAAGGGTAGTCACCAAATGATCGTAGGAACCCGGTAACGAGCATAATAAAATTATCTTTGTCCTCAAACATCAATCTTCACCCCAAGCCCCACAAAATATGTGATATTATTGTTGAATATTGTTAAGGTAATGACATCCTTGACAAAAGAGCACAAGAAGATGCTACAACACTCTCTGGAGTTTGCAGTTGAAGCACTTTCTGAAGAATGACAAAACAACAACAAGGCACAATATGATGCTATAGGACTCCGTGACAATCAGAAGCTGAGGCAAAATTGCTGAAGACAAACAACAGAAGATGCTATAGCAACCCTTGATGATTTGAAGCTAGAGCAGAATGGCCGATCATCTTGAAGGTGCACGGAGAGAGTCTAGCAAAGTGTTGTAGGTGTTGCGAGAGCTCAGGGAGCTTTGCAAACGTCCTCAAGTGCGTCATTTAACTAACTTATTAAATCTCTACACTTGAATAATAATAGCTTATTATCATTTTAAGTATGCCGCGAGGGTGAAATTGGTAGACACGGCTCTTATGAACCAGTGCTTGAGCATCTAGGTTCGAATCCGAGTAGCGGCACATTCTCTTCTAAAAAAGATTTTTCCAGAAAAAGGCCCTTTTAATTTATACTTTGATTTTGGGCTGGGCTGACCATCTTTGACCGAATCACATTTGATTCGTGCAAGGCTTAGCAAGTGATTCACCCAAGGTTGGTAGTGTGTTCCGGAGCTAGTCGAATCACTTTTGATTCGGGATGGCTCTATAGTTGATTCGTGTAGGCTTGGGCAAATCAAAGTGTTCCAAAGCTGGTTGAATCACATTTGATTCAGGCTGCATCAAGGTTGATTCGTACAGTCTTGGGCGAATCAAAGTGGCAGTAGGTTTTAAGCTAGGCGAATCACCTTTGTTCGGGCGAATCACTTTTGACTCGCGCACTGCTTGGCGAATCACCTCTGACTCGTTGATATTCTTGCCCAAAACTTCTTCTCGCTATCAAGCCTTTGCTCCCTCACATTCCCCAATGATTGAATGAGGCCTAGAATGCTCCAAATGCGCCGTAAAGCTCAAAAGCGGTCTTGATACACCTGTGATGCGAAACACTACAAATAAGTAATATATCACATGCAAAATACAACTAAACAATGGGAATAAAAAACTCGATGGATCGTATAAACACGCTCCATCAAACTAACTTATCTTTGTTCGTCCCCGAACAAGAACAAAATCAAGACTCGCAAGCACTCAAATCACCTCTATCATGCAATGACTAAATACTGAATCTACTCGAGGTGTCCTCACTAATTAGTCCATTAACATATGCTCACACTCATTCTTCAATAATGATCAATAGGAAACTGCAAAGATACATGTTACCTGTGAGGTCGAGATGGATTCAATGGATGACTGGGAGCTAGTCCTCTTTAAACTCCTGGCTCCATTCTTCAGCTCAAGGTCATAGTCACGTGTCTACGCTGAATTTTCTTTCTCTGGCATGTGATAAATCCAATTCATGAGGAACTCAGCTTTTTCTTCTTCTTTTTCGTAGGACAGCTCTTGAAAAATTTTCTTGTTTTGTTTGTCCCGAAGACTTCACTCAACTCTGTTAGTCCGATGATTATGTATGTCAGTTTTTGTGCAAAGAGTTGCTCAAGTAAGATAGAGATATGCATAAAATAGTTAGATGTTAAAACTGCAGAACTAAAGTCAGGAGATGCAAGCGCTGGCTGCAAACCAAAGGTGTATATTCTCAGGAATCAGCAGACCCGAGAATCAAAGACGCGGGGCACATATCCGAAAATATTAGAGTCCTGGCTGGATAAAGACCCAGAATTTCTTCAGCTATAATATTAGAAATGCAATCTCTTGATTTGAAAACAAGACGAAGATAAAATCAACAAATATTCAAATATATTCTTTTTGAATATTGTTTGAGATATTTAAGGAGATTGACGTGCGCTATAAAAGAAGGGGGAACGAAGTTGAAGAGTCACGGACTATAATGCATCTTTCTTGAGTTTTAGAAATATATAAGAGAATTTATGGTTAAGTGATTGAGTGCCCCCATCGGAGATCAGAGCAAAGTTAGCACTCAAGCAAGAGAACTAGGAGTATCTGCTGAAGATACACGTTCTACAAATCCTGTTGGAAAACAGATCCGTCCAGCTATATGGGACGAAGCCAGCGATCTGGGAGGATGTTGAGTGGACGAGCAGCTGTTTGGGAGAACGAAGTTATTGTGACAAGCCATAGAGAGTGATCTCTACATTGAGGGGAGCTCAATGCTCATCCAGACGAGTCAGTGGTAGAAGGACTTGAAGAGGGAGTCTTGCAAGTTTGTACTTCGTTGTTTGATCGTTATTAGTGGTTGCTGCTTGTTGGGGTTAGGAGAACCCCCCCACATTACAGACACATTGTCTTGAAGTGGTTTACCAAATCTCTGTGTCTCGTATTTACTTTCACTCGAAACAGTCGAAACATACCTAACGTGTTTCTTCCGAAGTTGTCATAACAACTGCTGGAACGAGTTCTAACATCCGTACTAGAACTACAAGTGGTATCAGAGCAGACATCCGACACACAGGGTGAGATAGGAGGAAACTCAGAATGAGTGGAGAGATAAGGGGAGACCTCCCAGTTTGGAGGAAGATGAGGGCTACTGGAAGTCAAATATGAAAGCCTACATCAGATTGGTAAATGAGTATGCGTGGAAGGCTGTTGTTGAAGGTTTGGTTATACCATCAGGTGCTGCAGATGCTATGTGAGTAAGAGAGCCAAAGCCAGAAGCAGCTTGGACTGAGAATGAGAAGAAACTGTTCCAAGGGAATAATCAAGCTTTGTATGCTATTAAGCAGAACTATAAGTTGATAGCTGGTGGTGGTCGCGTGGACCATTATGGAAATAAATTTTGAAGGAGATGCTAAGGTAAAGAAGACCAGAATGCAGATGCTGAGGCTTAGCTATGAGCAGCTGATGATAAAGGATGATGAGACCATAGCTGACTTCAACAACCGTCTCATGGATATAGTGAATGAAATGGGAATACTTGGGAAGCATGTGTCAGTGGCTGAGCAGGTTGAAAAGGTTCTTAGATCACTTCCTCAGAAGTTTGATGTAAAGGTGACAGCCATTGAGGAAACTGCTGATCTGGAGAATATGAAGATGGACTCTCTCATGGGATCTCTCAGAGTCTATGAGATGAAGATGAACAGCAGAAAGGTAGCTGAGAAGAAGACTAGAGGAATTGCACTGAATTTTGCTGTAACAAACGCTGACTCAGAGTCGGATGATGAGATGGAAGATGGTCAAGTAGCTATGCTGGCCAAACAGTTTGGGAGGTTCACGAAAAATATGAATAAGAGAATATCAAATTACAAAGCTCGTGGTGATCGTGGATAGCAAGGGAAGGAGGAGTGTAGTGACCAAAGATATCCTGTGAGGAAAGATGACAGATTTCAAAAAAAAAAAACAAGCGTGGGGAGAATGATAAAAATCCAGATAAAGAGATTCAATGCAGAGCTTGTCATGGATACGGTCACATACAAAGGAACTGCTAACAAATTGATGAAGAAGAAAACCATGGCAGCCACATACAGTGATGATAAGTCTGAGAGCAGTGATATCGAGAAGATTAGAGTAACTTTGTTGCACTAACAACTGTAGCAAAAGCTTACCCTGATGCTAAGGATGTCACAGATCTTGGCATACTAACTTCCAAGGAAGGAGCAATGGAAACAGACCTTGACAGCTACACTGACTCTAGTGATGATGAGGAGATCAATGAGGCGACTTAATGGAGCGTATTTATACGATCCATCGAGTTGTTTATTCCCATTGCTTAATTGTAATCTGCGTATGATAGATTACTTCTTTGTAGTGTTTCGCATGACGGGTGTATCAAGACCGCTTTTGAGATTTGTGGCAATTTAGAGAGTCGATGCGAAAATTGACGTTGAAGGAAGTAAGTGTGCATCTCAGTAAATCCCGCGCCGGAAGGACACTTTAGTGTGCCTTAATGTCTTCATCGAGCGCGCGGCTAATGTCTTCTTCGGGAGCGCTAATTATGTTTTCTTACAGAGCGGACCTGCAGTTCCGAAAAGAATAATAATTTTTAGAGAGAGAAGATAAGCAACAGCGGCAGCAATGCGCGGAAATTGAGAAACACCCGGCATGCGAAACACTACAAACAAGTAATCTATCACACGCAAAATGCAATTAAACAATGGGAATAAACAACTTAATTGATCGTATAAATACGCTCCATCAAACTACCCCACTGATAGAGCCTATTTATACGCGCTATTTAGATCCTAACACTATGCTTGTCTGCACCATTTTGTGTACAAGATTACTGGTTTCCGGTGTAAACCAGTAATCTTGTATTTCAGGGCGAAACGAGGGCCTAAGCCGGATACGCGCTAACAGGCAGCGTTTAAGGAGCGCAACACACAGCCTGCGGAGCTAGCAGCGCAAACAGGATAGGAAGTGGCAGAGTCAACTACGGTGCGCAGACCGATTGCGCTAACCAGTGTGTGCAGTGCGCCATGCGCAGGATATTGGTGTTTCCAAATCTTGACACCATCAGATTTGGAAGTTGCCAAGGCCGTCCTTGGGCCTCATGAGCAGTATATAAAGAGAGGAAGGCTAGGGTTTGAAAAAGACGATCATCGAGGAACACAGCACACGAGAGAGAGGCAAAACTGAAAAACACACGAGCTACTGAGAGGACCTGCGCTAGCCGACTGCGCCAGCCGAGACACTGCAACCTGCACGCACCTGCTTGTTACTGTTTTCTCGGATACTTTAGTTGTTATTTACTATTTCTATGATGTTTACTACTAGCATGTCTAGCTAAACGCTTTGTATCGGTTGGGCATGATTCTATGAGTATTTCCTTTGAGACTAGTGCTTAATGCGTAGTTTGTTTGCTTGTATTAATTCTGTGCACACTGTTGATAGCTAGTTGCATGAGTAGGGGAAGCCTTGAACCGCAATCTTACTCTTGCTACTTGTTTGTTATATGTTAAACTAGTTGGTAGCTTGACGGTGACAACTAGGAGTAACGCGCTAGGATAATCAGTTGCTACTCTGACAGGATTCGTAGCTGCTTAGACTAGTTTCAAGAATTAATAGCTCATGAACTTTGATCGGAACATGCGCACATGTTAGGAAGCCTTGATTGGACACTAACATCAGTAAACCGAACTATAGACGTTTAGAGTCGATGATAAGGAATATATTCATAGAGGATTGTCTGCGCCGATACTTTTCATAGTCATAGTACTTAATCTCTACTGCCTGCGCACGTCTAGTGCAATTCCTGCGTTAACTATTGTCATTCGCGCACTTGCGCAACCCAATCACTCACACCCCAATTTTCGTAAGTGTAGGTTACTAGTTAGAGCTAATCTACTTGCTCCTTGTGGGATCGACCCTGACTTAGCCGCTTGATAGAGGCTATTTGTACGCATTATTTAGATCATAACCCTATGCTTGTTTGCAATATTTTATGAGCAAGATTACTCGTTTCTAGTGTTTTTGTATTACAGGGCAAAACGAGTCCTTGAGTCGGATACGCGCTAACATGCAGCGTTCTAGGAGTGAAAGATCCGCCTGCGGAGCTAGCAGCACAAACAGGAGAGAAGTTGGCGAGAGTCAGCAGAGGTGCGCTAGCCCATGCGCTAGCCGATGCCGTGCGCCAAGTGTAAAGTCCAGTACTGCCTAATCTTGACGTGACCAGATTTGGAAGTTGCCAAAAGTGAGCTTCCCAAGCAGTAAATAAACAAGAGGAAGGCTAGGGCAACAAGGAGGAACAACAAGAGACTTTCTGGAGACGCATCAGAGATCACCAAGAGGCACTGCGCAGCAGAACTGGAAAACACACGGACTTGTTGAGAGGATTTGCGCCAGCCGACTGCGCCAGCCGAGAAGACAAGCTGCACGCACTGTTTGCTACTGTTTTCTCAGACACATTAGTCATTATTTACTATTCTATGATGTTTATCACTAGCATGTCTAGCTAAACTCTTAGTGTTGGTTGGGCATGAATCTATGATGTATTTTCTTTGAGACTTGAGCTTAATGCATAGTTTACTTACTTGTATTAATCCTGTGCATACAGAGACAGCCAGTTGCATGAGTAGGGGAAGCCTTGAACCGCAATCTTACTTGTGTTGCTTGCTTGTCATATGTTAAACTAGTTGATAGCTTTACGGTGACAACTAGGAGTAACGAGCTAGGGTGATCAGTTGCTACTTTGAACGGATTCGCAGCTGTTTTAGTCTATGTTCTAAAGATTAATAGCACATGAACTTTGAACGGAACATGCGCACGTGTTAGAAAGCCTTGACCGGACACTAACCCAAGTAAACCGAAAACTATAGACGTTTAGAGTCGATGATAAGGAATGCACTCATAGAGGATTGTCTGCCCAATGCTTCTCATAATCATAGTATTTAATCTCTAGTGCTTGCGCACGTCTAGTGCAAATTTCCTGCGTTACACTAGTTACTGTTCACTTGCGCATCGCGCATTTCAATCACTCACACACCCCCCTATTTTCGTAAGTGTAGGTTGCTAGCTAAAGACTTACTATTTGCTCCCTGTGGAGATCGACCCTTACTTAACCGCTGTACTGAGTGGAAGAGGAAGGAATTATATTTGACGCGCACAACGACGCGCGATCAAATTTTGGCCTCGTTGCCGGAGAGCAACACAGCTAAGTTCTAGTTAGTTTACGTTTTTTCCTTTTTAGTAACTAGTTATTTCAGTTTGTTTTGTTTTCGTTGTTGTTTCTGACAGTGCGCAATCACCATTAGCATGCGCAACCTTGAAACAGTTGCGCTGCGCAGATTCTAGTTGCGCACTGACAGACGCAACAACATTAGTTATCTTTTAATTTCATTTTCTTTGAGATTCAGAACAGGTTATGGAGGATAACAGTGTCGTAGGAGACAACTTGGGGGACAGAACCCCAGAGGGAGCAAGAGCACATAACCGCGCAGCCCTGTTGAGAGAGGAAGTGCAGCACGAGGTTGAAGCAAGGAGGGCCGCTGAAGTGTATCATGCGCCACCCGTGCAACAAGCCGCGCGACGCAGAACAGTGCGCGAGATGTCAGCCCCTATCACTGTTAACCAGCCATGGTGCATCGTGCTTCCACCAGGCGGTCATTTTGAGCTAAGGAGCTCGCTCATCCATCACATGCCCAAGTTCCACGGGATGAACAATGAAAATCCAGTCAAGCATGTGCGAGAGTTCCTAGTCATTTGCGAGAACATGAAGACCCAAGGAGAAAGCGATGAGGCGCTGAAAATGAAGGTATTCCCATTTTCACTGTGTGATACAGCCAGACATTGGTTGATGAATTTACCCGCAGGATCCATTCACACATGGGAGCAGCTGCAGAAGAAATTCCTAGATAAATTCTATCCAGCAGCAAAGATTGCGGTGCTCAGAAGGGAATTGGCCGCGCCAAGGCAGAGAGCAAGGGAGTCTCTGTCAGAATATTACGAGCGTTTCAGGGAGCTGGAGGCCAACTGTTACAATCACGGCCTGCCCCAGAATGTGCTGATAGAGAACTTTCTGAATGGACTGCTGCCCATGGAGCTGCGACTACTGAATGCATGCGCAGGCGGGGACATTTGCAACATGTACCCAAAGGATGCGTGGCAGCTGATAGAAGACTCTGCTGGGCAGGTAAGACATCAACTAACGCTTGAAAATAGTCATGCTCGTTCTGTGCATCTGGTCGAAACAAGCGCTGAGATCAAGGAAATGAAGGCCATGCTGCAGAAATTGATGAGTGCGCAGAGCGCACAACCAGTTGCGCCAAAGGTATGTGAATTCTGCAGGTCCACCGAGCACAAGACAGATGAATGCCCAACACTTTTTGAAGAATCTAGAGATGTCAACGCTCTTGGAGGATGGGACAACAGAGGGCCGCAAAGGCAGAATCAGCCGCGCTTTGGGCTTGCCGCAAATGGATTCAGATGGAGGGAAGAGAACAATTTCCAGAGGCAGTCCACTGATCAGCGCGCGCCACAGCAGACGCAACCAGCTGCGCCCTACAATCCACCGCATCGCCGCAATGACGCACCAGCGCATAACAACCAGCAACCGAGGCGATCCCTAGAAGATATCGTGGGGCAGCTAGCAGACACAGTGCGCAAAAATGACGAGAAATATGACAAAAGGTTCGAGTCCATCGAAAAGCAGTTATCACAGATCGCAACCACAGTATATGAGCTAAAAAAGAGCGATGGCAACCTGCCTTCGCAAGTGATTCAGAACCCTAAAGGAGGAGTCAATGCAGTGACACTGAGGACTGGGCGCACAGTAGGAACAGAGCAGACCGCGCAGGCGCCCGCGCAACCAGTTGCGCAAGTCCCGGATCCAGCAGATCAGAATGCGCAACCAGAGCAAGATGCGCAACCAGAAGCACCAGAATGCGCAACCATTGGCTAGAAAGGAAGCGTTGGACAAGGAGCTTTATGAGTTGTTCAGCAGATTCCCAGGTATGCAAAGTTTTTAAAAGAGCTGTGCACAAACAAAAGGAGGAAGGGCGAATGCGCACAGGTAATGCTAAATGCGCAGGCCTCAGCAATCGTGCAACAAAAGGTACCACCTAAGTGCCGAGATCCAGGTACATTTACTATTCCATGCATGCTAGGTAAGACCACAGTGAGTAATTGCATGATCAATTTGCTACCTTATTCCCTATATACGACATTGCGCCTTGGACCACTAAAGCCTGCAGGTCTCACCATTCAGCTAGCAGATAGATCGTGCAAACAACCTGCAGGCATGATAGAAGATGTCCTAGTTCGAGTAGGAGAGCTGGTGTTCCCAGCAGATTTTTATGTGCTCGAAATGGAGGGTGAATCAAGCGCCAGCGGTGCGCAGATCCTCCTAGGCAGACCGTTTCTGATGACCGCGCGCACAAAGATAGACGTGTGGAGGGGCACGCTCTCCATGGAGGTAGATGGCGAAGAAATCCATTTCAACATATTCAAGGGGATGCAGCATCCACATGAGGACGCTACAGTGCACGCAATGGACAGCATTAACAATTTAGTCACAGAAGCGCAATGTGCGAGCGCAACCGTAGGACCAGAGCTACTGACACAGGCAGAGCTGGAGGAGCAAGAGGAAGAGCTGAGCAGTGCGGAACCAGCGCCCACACAGGTACGTGATATAGTTCATATTTGCACCGCTAACAAAATCTTGCCCTCTATTGAACAGGCACCCAAGATCGAACTGAAGCAACTCCCAGAGCACCTCAAATACATTTTCTTGGGAGATGAGGACACCCTGCCAGTGATCATAAAGAAAGGATTAGAAGAGGAGCAGGAGGCACGCTTATAGCAGGTACTGCGCAAGAACCAGCGCGCCATAGGATGGACACTTGCCGATCTGCGCGGAGTGAGCCCAGACGTGTGCATGCATAGGATTCTATTGGAAGATGGTGCCAAACCATCCAGAGAGGCTCAGCGCAGGTTGAATCCAAATATGATGGAGGTAGTGCAAAAGGAAGTCCTGAAATTGCTTGGCGCAGGGGTCATTTACCCAATCTCGGACAGCAAATGGGTCAGTCCGGTGCATGTTGTGCCAAAGAAAGGAGGAATCACAGTGGAAGAAAATGTGCAGGGCGAGCTAAATCCCAAGCGCATAAAAACTGGCTGGCGCATATGCATCGACTACAGGAAGCTTAACGCAGTAACGCGCAAGGACCACTTCCCGCTACCCTTCATGGACCAGATGCTGGATCGCTTAGCAGGTAAACCTTATTTTTGTTTCTTGGACGGATATTCAGGGTACAACCAGATACCCATAGCTGCGGAAGATCAAGAGAAGACCACATTCACATGCCCGTTCGGTACGTTTGCGTTTTGGCGCATGTCTTTTGGGCTGTGCAACGCGCCAGGTACGTTCCAACGCCTTGTCATGAGCATTTTCTCTGATATGATTGGTATATGCATAGAAGTGTTCATGGATGATTTTACCGTATATGGAAGTACCTTTGATGCATGCTTAACACATCTAGATAAAGTCTTAGCGCGCTGCATTTCTAAGAACTTAGTGCTAAATTACGAAAAATGTCATTTCATGGTAACGCACGGAGTAGTACTAGGTCATATCATTTCAGAGGAGGGGATCAAGGTAGACAAAGCTAAGATAGATCTTATTTCTAATCTACCTTATGCCACCAACGTACGCGACGTGAAATCATTCTTAGGGCATGCTGGGTTCTACAGGCGTTTTATCAAAGATTTCTCTAAAATTTGTATACCCCTGTCTAACCTTTTGCAAAAAGATGTGTGCTTCGACTTTACTGATGAGTGCAGGGCTGCGTTTGATAAGCTGAAAGAAGCGCTGACCAGTGCGCCAGTAATGCGCGCACCAGACTGGAACCTGCCATTTGAGCTGATGTGCGACGCAAGTGATTATGCAGTTGGTGCAGTCTTAGGGCAGCGCGTAGACAAGAAGCCGCATGCCATTTACTATGCATCACGCACACTGGACTCTGCGCAGAGGAACTACACCACCACGGAGAAGGAGCTTCTGGCAATTGTATTTGCACTGGAGAAGTTCCGAGCATATGTTCTAGGCGCAAGAGTCATCATCTACACTGACCACGCAGCTATCCGCTACCTCATGTCCAAGAAGGAAACCAAGCCGCGCCTGATGCGCTGGGTGCTCTTACTGCAGGAATTTGACTTGGAGATCAAAGACCAGAAGGGCACGGAGAATACAGTTGCTGATCACCTGAGCAGGATCGTGAAAGAGGAGGAACCAGGGCAGATCACGGAAACATTCCCTGACGAGCATCTGATGGCGCTGACAGGTAAGGTACCATGGTATGCGCACATCGCAAATTACCTGGTCACAGGTACGTTTCCTCCGCATTTCAATAAAACTCAGTGCATGCGATTAAAACATGAGTCCAAGCATTACCTTTGGGATGATCCTTACATGCTTAGAATAGGACCAGATCAGATATTGAGGCGTTGCGTGCCTGACCACGAAATTAATTCTGTTTTGATGTTTTGTCATGCGCACGCATGCGGAGGACACTTCGGTCCCAAGCGCACCAGCAGAAAGGTCCTGGACTGCGGATTCTATTGGCCGCACCTGTTTAGAGACGCCTATAATCACTACAGGAATTGTGACAGGTGCCAGCGCACAGGAGGAATATCCGCGCGCAATGAGATGCCGCAGACCCCGATTCTGGTGGATGAAGTGTTCGATGTTTGGGGAATCGACTTCATGGGGCCATTTCCTCCATCTGCAGTTTACGAGTACTTATTGGTGGCAGTAGACTATGTCTCCAAATGGGTTGAAGCTAAGGCTACGCGGAAGGATGATGGTAAGACTGTCGCTGATTTTCTCAGAACTAACATATTTTGCAGGTACGGAGTGCCTAAGGCAGTAATCAGCGATCAGGGGACACACTTTTGCAACAGGGTCGTGGCGCAAGTTTTCAAGCACTATGGGGTGCGCCACAAGACGTCCACCGCTTACCATCCGCAGACGAATGGACAGGCCGAAGTTTCTAACAGGGAGATCAAGCGCATCTTAGAAAAGACTGTGAGACCATCGCGCAAGGATTGGAGCCAGCGCCTTGATGATGCGCTATGGGCATACCGCACTGCGCATAAGACGCCCATTGGGACCTCACCATTTCAACTGGTCTATGGGAAAGCATGCCACCTGCCAGTAGAGCTCGAGCACAAGGCATATTGGGCCTTACGCATTTGCAACCTGAACTTTGATGAGGCAGGAAGGGAGCGCGCATTTGAGCTGAACGAACTAGAAGAGCTGCGCCTGGACGCCTATGAGGGACTGCGCGATTACAAGGAGCGCACCAAGGCCTTTCACGACAAGCATATCCTCAGACGCACTTTTGAACCAGGAGACCAGGTATTACTATTCTCATCACGCCTGAAGCTTATGCCTGGAAAGCTACGCAGCAAATGGACGGGACCATACACGGTCACCAAGGTTTTCCCCTACGGAACAATCGAGTTAGAAGACGGGCACCGGCATCGTTTTCAGGTTAATGGGCAGAGAGTCAAACGGTACTTAGGAGAACCTTGGGACAGCACAGCACGCAACATTGACTTGGCCGAACCAGAGATAATAGATGCGCAAGCTGCTGCGCCAGACACACCACCGGATGTACCAGAGGGAGAACTGGAACCTATTGCTTATATCTCTTCTTCCTCTGCATTTGCCCTCGTTACGCATAATTTATCACATGCTGACTTCCCATCTTACCCTTTGCGCAGGACCAATGAGATCGCAACACACACACTGGCGCAGGAACACTCAGAAGCAAGAGTGGGGGAGGTCGCAGGCACACATTTTGGCACGTAACGAGGTACAGTCGAGCCAACGACGTTAAACAAAGGCACTTGTCGGGAGGTAACCCGACACGTTTTTACTTTTGCATATTTTATTTTCTACTTGTTTTGTTTTTCTTTGAGTTTTTTTAGCTAGTTTAGGACTTGGTAGTTTTTTTAGTCACGCAGTAGTGCGCAGGACCGTGCGCCTAGCAATGCGCAGGACCGTGCAGGACTTAGGAAAAATCCAGCACTTTTCACTCGACCGTTGCACACGAGCCCCTGCCTTCAGACCTCTGCCCATCGATCAGCGCCCAACCCAGCGTCCGTTTAGAGCGATTCGAGGACCACACAGCCGCACTACACCCAGGTAACCTCTTCCCCCGATTTGAGCAGCTTCCGTTAGGGTTTGTGCGGAGGAGAAGTTTTCTAGGGTTTTGAAATCGCACCCGGGTAGAGTGCGCCGATTGGCGTATTGTTTAGTGCGTTGTGTAGGCGAGTTTGGAAGTTGCCAAAAGTGAGCTTCCCAAGCAGTAAATAAACAAGAGGAAGGCTAGGGCAACAAGGAGGAACAACAAGAGACTTTCTGGAGACGCATCAGAGATCACCAAGAGGCACTGCGCAGCAGAACTGGAAAACACACGGACTTGTTGAGAGGATTTGCGCCAGCCGACTGCGCCAGCCGAGAAGACAAGCTGCACGCACTGTTTGCTACTGTTTTCTCAGACACATTAGTCATTATTTACTATTCTATGATGTTTATCACTAGCATGTCTAGCTAAACTCTTAGTGTTGGTCGGGCATGAATCTATGAAGTATTACCTTTGAGACTTGAGCTTAATGCATAGTTTACATACTTGTATTAATCCTGTGCGTACGGAGACAGCCAGTTGCATGAGTAGGGGAAGCCTTGAACCGCAATCTTGCTTGTGTTGCTTGCTTGTCATATGTTAAACTAGTTGATAGCTTTACGGTGACAACTAGGAGTAACGAGCTAGGGTGATCAGTTGCTACTTTGAACGGATTCGCAGCTGTTTTAGTCTATGTTCTAAAGATTAATAGCACATGAACTTTGAACGGAACATGCGCACGTGTTAGAAAGCCTTGACCGGACACTAACCCAAGTAAACCGAAAACTATAGACGTTTAGAGTCGATGATAAGGAATGCACTCATAGAGGATTGTCTGCCCAATGCTTCTCATAATCATAGTATTTAATCTCTACTGCTTGCGCACATCTAGTGCAAATTTCCTGCGTTACACTAGTTACTGTTCACTTGCGCATCGCGCATTTCAATCACTCACACACCCCCCCCCCATTTTCGTAAGTGTAGGTTGCTAGCTAAAGACTTACTATTTGCTCCCTGTGGAGATCGACCCTTACTTAACCGCTGTACTGAGTGGAAGAGGAAGGATTATATTTGACGCGCACAACGACGCGCGATCACCGCTATACTAAGTGGAGAAGGAAGGATTAATTTGACGCGCACAACGACGCGCGCTATCACCCACACTTCAACATGTTCGTCCCGAACAAAGAACAAAAACAAGACTCACAATACTCTTCTAATATGCCAACGACTAAACACTGAATTTACTTTAGACGTCCTCACTAATTAGTTCATCAACATATGCTCATACTCATGCTTCAATAAAGATAAGCAAGAAACTGCAATGATACATGTTATCCGAGATGTTGAGACAAAATTTGATGGCACGTCGTTGCGTGCGCCAAATTTATATTTCTAATCTCCTATTAACACTCACCACGAGAGAGCAATCAGTGATAAAATTCTACGAATAATTGTCACACTGAAAGGGGTTTGCAGGAAGAATGTTTGTTGTTGTCAAATTGAGAGAAAATCAGTTCAGGGATATGCATTGCAACTGGTAATCATCGATTGAAACATGCATCAATTAGTAAACTACTGTTCTAGTCTAACAATCCTGCTAGGGCAATATCGACTCTAGTGTTCTACATACTCTCAACCGCTAAGTTCTCGAATAGGTTTAACAATTACTTGGTTAACAACATCGATTAGGTTATACCGCTAGGCTTAGCTAATAAAGAACTCATCCCAGTATCACGCAATAGATATCAACTCAGTTTCACCGCTAGGCTATGCTAACTTGATAATCAGAGCATGGACTTCAAACGAAGAATAACGACTTACTAATCGAATTACGAAACATAATTATCTCAAAAGTGTGTCGCAATACAAAATCCCCAAACTGTAAGTTGGGTTTAGCTACTATGATCCATCTAAAGCAATAATGAAAATAAACTGAGTTTAGAAATAATACTGAAAGTGTGAACAGCACTACGACGATGAACAGTGGACTGCGAACAGTGTTTCCGCCTCAATTCCGTGCGATGCTGCAGCCGTCGCCCTCCTCTCTCTCTCTAAAATTTTTTATTCTTTTCGGAATAGCAGGTCTTTATTTACATGTCATCATGCAGACTACATCATCTAGACTACATCATCTTTTCGGAATAGCAGGTCTTTATTTACATGTCATCATGCTGACGTCATCAAATGCTGTCCGCTCTGGAAGAAGACAATAGCAGCGAGACCGCAGAAGACATTAGCCGCGTGCCCGATGAAGACATTAAGGCACACTAAAGTGTTCTTCTGGCGCGGGTTTTACTGAGATGCAGATTTACTTCCTTCAACGTCAATTTCCGCATCGACTCTCTAAAAAATGCCATAAAGCAGTCTCGATACACCTGCGATGCGAAACACTACAAAGAAGTAATCTATCCCACGCAAAATGCAATTAAACAATGAGAATAAACAACTCGATGGATTGTATAAATACGCTCCATCAAACTACCCCACACTTAAACTTGTACATCCCGAACAAAGAACAAAAACCCGACTCGCAATACTCAAAGTACTTCTAATATTCACGACCAAACACTGAATTTACTTGAGATGTTCTCACTAACCAGTTCATCAACATATGCTCACACTCATTCTTCAATAAAGATCAGCAAGAAACTGCAATGATACATGTTACCCGAGATGTCGAGACAAAATTTGACGGCACGTCGTTGCGTGCGCGAAATATATATTTCTAATCTCCTGCTAACACTTAGCAAACGGAGAGCAATCGGTGATAAAGTTCTACGAATAATTGTCACACTAAATGGGGGTTGCGGGAAGAATGTTTGTTGTTGTCAAATTGAGAGAAAATCAGTTCAGGGATATGCATTGCAATTGGTAATCATCAATTGAAACATACATCAATTAGTAAACTACTGTTCTAGTCTAAAAATCTTGCTAAGGTAATGTCGACTCAAGTGTTCTACCTACTCTCAACGGCTAAGTTCTCAATAGGTTTAACAATTACTCGATTAAAAACACCGATTAGGTTATACCGCTAGGCTTAGTGATGCACGCATCGTTGTGCGCGTTCAAATTAATTCCTTCCTCTTCCACTTAGTAAAGCGGTTAAGTCGGGGTCGAATCCACAGGGAGCAAGTAGATTAGCTTTAACTAGTATCCTGCACTTACGAAAACTGGGGGTGTGAGTGATTGGGTTGCGCAATGCGCGAGTAAACAGTAGTAAAATGCAGGAGTTGCACTAGACGTGCGCAAGCAGTAGAGATTAAGTACTATGACTATGAGAAGTATCGGCGCAGACAATCCTCTATGAGTGTATTCCTTATCATCGACTCTAAATGTCTACAGCTTGGTTTGCTAATGTTAGTGTCCGATCAAGGCTTCCTAACATGTGCGCATGTTCCGATCAAAGTTCATGAGCTATTAATTCTTAAGACTAGCCTAAGTAGCTGTGAATCCTGTCACAGTAGCAACTGATTATCCTAGCGCGTTACTCCTAGTCGTCACCGTCAGGCTATTCAACTTGTTTAACATATAACAAACAAGCAACAAGAGTAAGATTGCGGTTCAAGGCTTCCCCTACTCCTGCAACTAGCTGTCAACAGTGTGCACATAATTAATATAAGCAAACAAGCTATGCATTAAGCCGAAGTCTCAAAGGAAATACTCATAGATTCATGCCCAACTGATACTAAGCGTTTAGCTAGACATGCTAGTAGTAAACATCATAGAACAGTAAATAATATCTAAAGTATCAAAGAAACAGCAACTAGCAGGTGCGTGCAGGTTGCAGTGTCTCGGCTGGCGCAGTCGGCTAGCGCAGGTCCTCGCAGCAAGCTCGTGTGTTTTTGAATCTGGCTCTCTCTCTCTGATATCTTGGGTCTCTGAGGTGTGACGTGGTATTGTTGATGCTCTCTCAAACCCTAGCCTTCCTCTCTTTATATACTGCTCATGAGGCCCAACCTTGGCAACTTCCAAATCTGGTCGTGTCAAGATTTGGAAACACCACTCTCTGCGCATGGCGCACGGCACCTTGGTTAGCGCAATCGGTTAGCGCACCGTAGTCGACTCTGCCAACTTCTCTGTTTGCGCCGCTAGCTCCGCAGGCTGTGTGATGCGCGTCCTACAAGCTGCCTGTTAGCGCGTATCCGATTTAGGCTCTCGTTTCGCCCTGAAATACAAAAACACTGGAAACCAGTAATCTTGTACACAAAATATAGGGTTAGGATCTAAATAATGTGTATAAATAGGCTCTATCACTTAGCTAATAGGGAAGTCAATCCAGTATCACACAATAGGTATCAACTCAGATTCACCACTAGGCTATGCTAACATGATAATCCAAGCATGCAATTCAAATGAAGAACAATGAATTACTAATCCAATTACGAAACAAAAGTATCTCAAACCGTGTGTCGCAATAAAAAAATCCCTAAACTGAAAGTTTCGTTTATCTAGTAGGATCCATCTAAAGCAATAATGAAAATAAACAGTGTGAAAATTGAAACTGTGTGAAATAATATTGAAACTGTGAACAGTACTTCGGCGATGAACAATGTGAAAATTCGCAGTGTCTCAGTTCGACAGATTCGTGAACAAGCAGTTGCTGTAGCACACTCTTGTTCACTCGGAAATTGTCTCAGCAAACAATGAACAAGACAGAAGTTTGTTCACCCAGTTCGGCCAATTGCCTACGTTTGGGGAGGACTATTCTCCAGTCCTCAATCCACTCAAACCAAAGGTCTCCAAGTACACTCGGTTACAACTCACGCAACCTATGCTACTCAACCTTGTGTGGATCACTCAACACAATCAGAACAGGCTCTGACTTGTGTCTGCACACCCTCTACAATATGTCAATCCAGAATAGCTACTGTCTCCTCGAAACTCAGCCTATTCTAAACCACACTTAACTCTACTGGGTTGCTGTAGCAACTGCTGTAACACACAGCTGAAGCACAATTTGTCCGCGTCGCGGCAAAGCCTTCTGCCGAGCCGTTCGAACGATTCCACGAGCGCTGCACACTATGGAATACTCCCCCTCACTTAGTGACCACCTGCCACTAGCGAGAACCACCGCTTAGACACTCGACCGAGTCACACACCCGTCAGTTCTTCCGCGGCTGCCCTTGATCAACCAACAAGCACCAAGCTCTGAATTGGCTTCCAGATCAAGCTCGAATCAGACTCAGCAAGTCCTGATTCCCTTCTGCTTCTAACACCACAGCTCTGCGCTCACGCTCTGCTCTCGGGTGATGATCGAAGAAAACGTCCGTCGCACACCAAGAATGTTCTCTCTGAATTCCGTGTATGCACTCGTGTATCCCTCAGCTTCGATCAACCCTTCTGCTCTAAACCCCTTCTTCTTAAATAGCAGCATTAGCTTTAAGCAATGTCCAGGTTTAGGCAATGTCCCAAAAAGAACAATTATCTCCTAAAATCTAGGAGATTAGATTTGATATTTATCTACAATGCAAATCTCCTTCTCTGATAAGTAAACCTCAATGGAATATACTCCACAGCATATTAGAAATTCTTCAGACGCTCTCCGTAGAGTTTCCAGCCCTTCTAGACACGCCCAGGTTGCTGCTGCTTCTCGGACAGATGATGCAGCCAGTTGAACAAGCTCCTGCTGTAGCATCCCCTGCTGCAGCTGCTGCTAGTTCACTTCTGCTGGACTGCTTGTTTACTTGTGCTGTAGCAACTCCTTGTTCACTTGTGATGGTTTTGTCAAACACTTTCATACTACATTATCAATCTCCCCCTTGGCATTTTGACAAAACCATAGAGAGTTTGTTTCCAGAATAAAATTTCTCAACCTCAACCTCTCCTTCTTCTCCTTATCGTCTCCTCCCCCTTTTTGGAAAGATGACAAGGGGGCGGTCTGCTGGCCGTCCTATGGAGGTAAAACACAGAGCCCCATAGAGGCTCGCAGGTCTTCGAACCGGGCTGCATCCAGAGCTTTTGTGAAGATATCAGCGAGTTGTTTGGCAGACACAACATGCTGTAGCGCAATGATATTCTTTTCAACTAGATCCCGGATGAAGTGATGACGAATGTCAATGCGCTTGGTTCTGCTGTGCTGAACCGGATTCTTAGATATGCTGATGGAACTCATGTTGTCACAGTGAAGGGTCATTTCATCTTGAGCAATCCCATACTCACTCAGCATTTGCTTCATCCACAGCATTTGTGCACAGCAGCTCCCAGCAGCTATGTATTCAGCCTCAGCAGTGGATAGAGAAATGCTGTTTTGTTTCCTGCTGAACCAAGAGACCAGGTTATTTCCTAGGAAGAAGCATCCTCCCGAAGTGCCCTTCCTGTCCTCTGAGCATCCAGCCCAGTCTGCATCACTATATCCTACCAGATTAGCATTTGTGTCCTTAGTATACCATAAGCCATAGTCCATAGTTCCTCCAACATACCGAATGATGCGCTTGACCAACTGCAAGTGACTATCTTTGAGACAAGCTTGAAATCTGGCACAGACTCCTATTGCAAAGGAAATGTCAGGGCGGCTGGCTGGCAGTCAGGTATAGCAAGTTCCCAATCATACTTTTGTAGATAGTCTGACTCACTTCCATACCGTGCTCATCTTTAATGGCTTTAACCTGAGTGGCAGCAGGAGTTCGTTTGTGACTGGCCTTATCTAGCTGGAATTTCTGCACAAGATTCTTGCTGTATTTGCTTTGAGCATTAAAGATGCCATCTTCTTTCTGGGTAATCTCCAGACCAAGGAAGTATGACAGTTCTCCTACCATGCTCATTGGAAATTCTTGCTGCATGTGATTCACAAACTGGTTCACCAGGTGCTGAGACTTTGATCCAAAAACTATATCATCCACATATATTTGAGCAATGATCACATCTGATTGAGTTCTTTTGACAAATAGAGTTTTGTCAGCTCCCCCTCGTTTGTAGCCATGTTTTTCTAAGAACACTGTCAACCTCTCATACCATTACCGAGGAGCCTGTTTCAGTCCGTATAAGGCTTTCTTCAATTTATATACATGCTCTGGGTGATGAGGATCTTCAAAACCTTTTGGCTGAGAGACATAGACTTCTTCAGAGAGGTCTCCATTCAGAAACGCACTTTTAACATCCATTTGATATAGTTTGAACCCCAGGAAACAAGACATTGCTAGAAGAAGTCTGATGGCCTCCAGCCGAGCCACTGGAGCAAATATTTTTTCAAAGTCTAGACCCTCAATCTGAGAATATCCCTGGGCAACCAATCTGGCTTTATTTCTTGTAATGTTGCCTTTTTCATCAGTTTTGTTTTTGAACACCCACTTTGTGCCTATAATATTTACTCCATTTGGTCTGTCTACCAGATCCCAAACATCATGTCTTTCAAACTCAGCGAATTCTTCCTGCATCGCCATTATCCAGAATTCATCACTCATGGCTTCCTTGAAATTCTTGGGTTCAATGCTGGACATAAAACATGTATTGAGGTAAGGATGGCTTCTGGTTCTTCTTCTTTCTGACGGGTCTCCAATAACATTTGTCAGGGGATGATTCTTCTGAATCTTCTTCGGAGGCTGCCTTGAAGGAGGATTAGAAGTCTCAGAGTTCACATCTTCAGATAAGCTTTCTAATTGTGAATCTGGGTTTTCTGCTTCAGCACTTGCTGTAGGTTCTTCTGGCGCCACAGCTTGTTCACTTCTGTTCTGACTGACAGACACCTCCTCAAGATCAGAGTCTTCATCATCAGTGACAGTATCAGAGGGAGGCACTTCTTCAGCATCGTTGACAACAACGTTTATGGATTCCATTACTGTATGTGTCCGCTGGTTGTAGACTCGATAAGCTCTGCTGTTTGTTGAGTAGCCCAAAAACAGACCTGGCTCACTTTTTGGGTCAAGTTTCTGCCTATACTCCCGATCTCTTAGAATGAAACAGTCACTTCCAAAGACGTGAAAGTATTTAACTGTGGGCTTCTTCTGATTCCAGAGCTCATAGCAGGTCTGGTTGGTTCCTCTCCGTAAGGTGACTCTATTGATGATGTAACATGCGGTATTCATGGCCTCTGCCCAGAATTTCAAGGGAATCTTCTTAGCATGGATCATGACTCTGGCCATTTCTTGGATTGTTCGATTCTTTCGTTCCACTACACCATTCTGCTGAGGGGTAATGGGAGAGGAGTACTGGTGTGAGATACCTCTTTGTCGGCAGAAATCATCCATATCTTTGTTTTCAAATTCCCTGAGATGATCACTGCGAATGCTGCTGATTCTGAGGTTTTTCTCTTGCTCTAGACGAGACACCAGTGACACAATAACTCTCACTGTATCTGAGTTTTCTCTGATGAAATCAATCCAGGTGAATCTGGAGTAGTCATCAACACAGACAAATGCATACCTTTTTCTGCCCAGACTCTCGACTTCCATTGGTCCCATCAGATCCATGTGAATCAACTGTAGAGGCCTGGTGGTACCAATATCTTTGACTCTTGGATGCGAAGCCTTCTTTTGTTTCCCAATCTGACAGTCTCCACAGATAGAGTCTGTCTGCCCTTTTGGCATAGGTATTCCTCTGACTAGACCTTCAGTAGCAATTCTCTTCAGAGTTCTCAGGTTAACATGCCCCATCCTTCTGTGCCATAGAATCATTTCCTCGGCCTTAGTCAGCATACATTTCTGAATCGGTGAGTTTGAACTCACATTGAGAAGATAATAGTTACTCTTTGATCTGGCTCCTTCCATTATACATTTTCCAGATTTGTCAAGGACTTTGCATGAGTCTTTCGTAAATTTTACCTGTTTAGTCCCATCACACAGCTGACTAATGCTAATGAGATTTGCCTTTAGCCCTTCCACTAGAAGAACATTGCTCAGGCTCGGCATTCCTTCAACTGCCAAAGTACCCTTTCCCACAACTCTTCCTTTCAGGCCGTTACCAAACTTCACCCGTTGTTCCAGACAGGGTGTAATGTTTTTCAAGAAGGATCTTTCCCTTGTCATGTGTCCTGAAAAACCAGTGTCAAAGTACCAGCTTATCTTGTTCGAGGTGCTAGCTGTGCTGACAAGAGCGAGGAGTTGAGTCTGCGCATGATTCTGCCTGACACGTTCCCTGGATGAAGCTATTCCAGCATGAGCTGAGGAACAGTATCTTTTAATGTGACCTTTGCGACCGCTGCTGTAACACTTTTTATACTTTGAAGCTCTCTTGATACGGTGATACAGAGGTTGCTGCAGCAAGTCCTGGTTCAATCTTCCTTGTATTTTTCTGCCTCTTCTGACTGTCCTGTAACTGGCCAAGTTGCATTCATCTTCACTCAGCTCTTTCTCGTCTTCACTTCCACTGGCAGAGAGAGCCTTCTTTTTCATCGGTTTGCTAGTGCAGTTGATTTGTCGATGACCATAGCCTGCACAATTCCAGCATTGGACTCCCTTCTTCATTTCTTTCTTTTCGTCTTCATTCTGAGCCGGTTCCTTCCCTTTCCTGTTATTTTCACGGCCCCTTCTGGATTGTTTTCGCGCGGAAGAGCTTTTCTCGGTTCTGGATTCCATGTTCCTCAGGAGCTTTCCAAGATTCTTAACAAGCATACTCAGCTGATCTTCTGGAACTGCCTTCTTGGATTCTGCTTCAGCTTCTAGTCCAACATCCTTGTCCTTAGCAGTGATGTTTTCTTTGACCAGCTTCATCTCAAATTGTTTGAGAGACCCCATCAACTCTTCAAGCCTCATAAATCTGACATTTTGAGCTTCTTCAATGGCTGTCACCTTCATGTCAAATCTTGTGGGCAGCGATCTGAGAACCTTTCTGATCAGCTTTTCTTCAAGAATGGGTTCACCAAGAGCATGGGCTTCATTTGCAAGATCACAGAGTTTAGCATTAAACTCAGTCACAGTCTCCTCTTCCAGCATTCTCAGATTCTCAAACTGTGTGGCAATGATCTGGAGTCTTGACAGCTTCACTCTATCAGTTCCTTCATGTGCAGTTTGCAGAATTTCCCACGCTTGTTTGGCCATGTCACAATTCGATATCAACCTGAAATTGTTAGCATCAACTGCAGCAAAAATTGCATTCAGGGCCTTTGAATTACCAGTTGCTGCAGCTCCTTCTTCAGGAGTCCATTGTTCTTCAAGCTTTATCCGTGTGACTCCCTGTTCATCCATGGTAATTGGGGGAGACCACTGGACCATTATTGCTCTCCAGGTCTTCTCATCAATGGCCTTGAGAAAGGCTTTCATCCTAGCCTTCCAATATCCATAGTTGCTTTCTTCCAACAATGGAGGTCTGCTTGTGCTCTGTCCTTCCTTCATTGTCGTGGCAACTTCAGAAACACTGTAGGATCTTTTACTCTGTGTGTCGAGCTCCTGCTCTGATACCAATTGAAAATTCGCAGTGTCTCAGTTCGACAGATTCGTGAACAAGCAGTTGCTGCAGCATACTCTTGTTCACTCGGAAATTGTCTCAGCAAACAATGAACAAGATAGAAGTTTGTTCACCCAGTTCGGCCAATTACCTACGTCTGGGGAGGACTATTCTCCAGTCCTCAATCCACTCAAACCAAAGGTCTCCAAGTACACTCGGTTACAACTCGCGCAACCTATGCTACTCAACCTTGTGTGGATCACTCAACACCCTCTACAATATGTCAATCCAGAATAGCTATTGTCTCCTCGAAACTCAGCCTATTCTAAACCACACTCAACTCTGCAGGGTTGCTGTAGCAACTGCTGTAACACACAGCTGAAGCACAATTTGTCCGCGTCGCTCCAAAACCTTCTGCCGAGCCGTTCGAACGTTTTTTTTGCTCCTGTTAGTCGGGATTTGCAGGGGATGTGGAGTTGACAGAAATGCTCCAGAGAGGCGGTTAGTCGCTTTTGCTTCGAAGGCAAGGTATATGGTCGAGAGCGTTAGTGGAGGCCGGTGCTTCGCAGCCTTCGGGACAAAAGAGCGCGCTCAGTCACGCAGATGCCAAAGGCGAAATACCCATAGCGTGGCGAGGTGGGAAAATAGACCACCTTCTCTCTGGAAATCGAGCTAAGGAAGGCAGGCGCGGATGTAAACGCGTGCGCTGACCTGCGCAGACAGACCAAAGGAGAGAGAGCGGGGCGAGTTCCATAGCTGCTATCCGAAGGCTGAGACTGGAACTGCTCTGGGAATGTGAGAAATTAAAGAGAAAGCTGTACAAAGGAAAAATACCAGCAGATGATACGCGCTACAAAAGAATCAGCATGCGCACAAGCATCAACATGCGCAAAGACCATAAGGAAATCATCAGAAAGCTCAGGTTCCCAGGAAGTGCGCGGACGAATCACGCACTGGAAGAAGCTGCGTTATCCACCATATACCTATCTTCGGAGTAGGAGCTGGCAGCCTAGAGCCTAAGAAGAGCTATCTCCCAGCCATCCAACAATCTTCATCCCGACTGAGAGGTAATGAATTTCGAACTTATTATATTAGAACTGTTGAGTGCAGTTGTGCGCAGGTGATAGAGCAGTGCGAGTTGAGAAATTGTGCATTTGCATCAGAGTGCAAGACTGTGCGCTAAACTCCAGAAGAGGTAATTGTATCCGCGCTTCAGTGCTTGTTCGGGACGAACAAGGGGCAAGTGTGGGGGGTTTGATAGAGGCTATTTGTACGCATTATTTAGATCATAACCCTATGCTTGTTTGCAATATTTTATGAGCAAGATTACTCGTTTCTAGTGTTTTTGTATTACAGGGCAAAACGAGTCTGTGAGTCGGATACGCGCTAACAAGCAGCGTTCTAGGAGTGAAAGATCCGCCTGCGGAGCTAGCAGCACAAACAGGAGAGAAGTTGGCGAGAGTCAGCAGAGGTGCGCTAGCCCATGCGCTAGCCGATGCCGTGCGCCAAGCGCAAAGTCCAGTACTGCCTAATCTTGACGTGACCAGATTTGGAAGTTGCCAAAAGTGAGCTTCCCAAGCAGTAAATAAACAAGAGGAAGGCTAGGGCAACAGGGGGGAAAAACAAGAGACCTTCTGGAGACGCATCAGAGATCACCTGGAGGCACTGCGCAGCAGAACTGGAAAACACACGGACGTGTTGAGAGGATTTGCGCCAGAGCGACTGCGCCAGCCGAGAAGACAAGCTGCACGCACTGTTTGCTACTATTTTCTCAGACACATTAGTCATTATTACTATTCTATGATGTTTATCACTAGCATGTCTAGCTTAACTCTTAGTGTTGGTTGGGCATGAATCTATGATGTATTTTCTTTGAGACTTGAGCTTAATGCATAGTTTACTTACTTGTATTAATCCTGTGCATACGGAGACAGCCAGTTGCATGAGTAGGGGAAGCCTTGAACCGCAATCTTACTTGTGTTGCTTGCTTGTCATATGTTAAACTAGTTGATAGCTTTACGGTGACAACTAGGAGTAACGAGCTAGGGTGATCAGTTGCTACCTTGAACGGATTCGCAGCTGTTTTAGTCTATGTTCTAAGGATTAATAGCACATGAACTTTGAACGGAACATGCGCACGTGTTAGAAAGCCTTGACCGGACACTAACCCAAGTAAACCGAAAACTATAGACGTTTAGAGTCGATGACAAGGAATGCACTCATAGAGGATTGTCTGACCAATGCTTCTCATAATCATAGTATTTAATCTCTACTGCTTGCGCACGTCTAGTGCAAATTTCCTGCGTTACACACCCCCCATTGTCGTAAGTGTAGGTTGCTAGCTAGAACTGAACTACTTGCTCCCTGTGGAGATCGACCCTTACTTAACCGCTGTCTAGCACACGCATGACGTTGAACATCATGCGCTGCTCCTCTGATGCCTCCTCAGGCACCTCCTCTGCCTCTGTTCTGGGGCGCTTTCCCTGTGCACACGGGGGAGAATCATCAATGGCTATGGTTACTGGCTCCCTCTGCGGGGCACTCGCCCTCCGGCGCGCTCCAGTCTGCGCACGAGTCCTCATGCGCCTGACTGGAGGCGCAACTAGCTCTGGGGCCTCTTCCATCTCCCCTTCCGCAGCGGCTTCCTCTGGCTGCGCACTGCTCTCTGCTCTTTGCCTCGGCGCTCTGGCCGGCTGCAGCTGGTAGCACCATTCCAAGGACCCGTCCTCTCTCGCGGCCACCGCTCTGGGCTGCAGCTGGTAGCACCATTCCAAGGACCCGTCCTCTCTCGCGGCCACCGCTCTGGGCTGCAGCATATGGGCACGGTCCAGGGGAACGGCTGGCACTACTGCGTGCTCGGGCACTTCCGGCTCTCCATGCAGCGCACGCAGCAGGTGCGTAATCATTCCTCCGCAAGTCAGCGGCCCTTTGGTGCTGACCCGACTCTAGTGCACCACCATGTTTGAGACAAACAGCACCTTCTTCCCATAGTAGAATCCCTTCAATATGTCCATGTGCAGCAGGCTGATCTTGGGCGCACCATTAAAGCGCCCGATAATTGCATAGGCGACCATGCGCCAGAGATAGAACATCCACGGGTCGCGCAGCTCGCATCCTGGCTGCGCCCCGCGGAAAAAACTTGGCCGGTCGCCATCTCACGCCACGTCTCCTGATTAGTGTGCGTGTCTATATCCTCCTCACGCACCTTGGCGCACCTCAACGTGCGCTTCAGCCTCTTGGCCGAGGCTATGTACCAGACCCCTCTGTGCCGGTACCTGATCTCCAAATCGGCCGTCTCCAGCGATGCCAAGAACTCACATGTATCTTCCTTATCAGCCGCGCTGTTGATCTCCAACAGCGCCTCCCAGCCCGCCAGCACGAGCTTCTCCACAATGAGGTCCTCCATCCCGACCTCGCGCAGGAAGTCCCTACTGATGTACGGGGTCCCGTATATCTCCAGCCTCATGAAAGCGTCATATTTGCTGGCGAATGATGCTGGGGTCTCTTGATCCTCCGCTGGCCTCATGGTGTGCTGGTGTTCCTCTGGTCAACTATGGTCAATGCTCAACAAATGCCCAAAATCCAAACTCCGACTAACGCCCTGAAACTGTCACCTATAGGTCGCCTATCCTCCGCCTACAAAACCCACTACCCAGAACTCCAAATGGTGCAGGCGAACTAGGTGCGATTTCAAACCTAGGGCAACTCTTTTATCGCACAAACCCTAACTGAATCGGCTCAAACTGGGGGGAAGGGTTACCTGGTGTGTGTGCGACGGTAAGCTCTTAATTTCTCTCTAATCGGAAGCCTGGTTGATTGCCGGACGGTGAGCGGAGGCTGAGGGCAGGAGCTTTCTTGCAACGGTCGAATGTGAAAAATGCTGAAACTTTTTCTAAGTCCTGGCCTTTTATACCCCCTGTCTGGCGCATCTATTCTGCGCACTGAAATTTACGCACTGACCTGTGCACTGCTGCGTGACTAAAAAACTACAAGTCCTAAACTAGCTAAGAGACACTAGAAAAACAATATAAAGAAAAACGTGTAAAAGGAAAGCGTGTCGGGTTACCTCCCGACAAGTGCCTTTGTTTAACGTCGTTGGCTCGACCGTACCTCGTTACTTGCTTAAAAGTGTGCCAGTGACCTCCCCCACTCTTGCTCCTGAGTGTCCCCGCGCTCGTGTGTGCGTTGCGTTCTTTGTCCTGCGCAAAGAAACGGTAGGGTGGTTAGCATGGTTAATATCATGTAATAAATCATGAGTAACGAGGTTAGTGAAAGAGGGAGAAGAAATATGAGCAATAGTTCCAAGTTCTCCCTCAGGTGCCTCTGGTGGCGACTCTGGCCCAGCAACCTGCGCATCTTCTATTTCTGGCTCTGCCAGGTCAACTTCGCGCGCTGTGCCATCCCAAGGTTCTCCTAAATACCTTTTGACTCTCTGCCCATTGACCTAAAAACGATGCCCGTGCTCGTTTTCTAACTCGATTGTTCCGTAAGGGAAAACCTTGGTAATCGTGTATGGTCCCGTCCATTTGTTGCGCAGCTTCCCAAGCATGAGCTTTAGGCGCGAGGAGAACAATAATATCTGGTCTCTTGGCTCAAAGGTGCGTCTGAGGATGTGTTTGTCGTGAAATGCTTTTGTGCGCGCCTTGTAGTCGCGCAGCCCCTCATACGCATCCAGGCGCAGCTCCTCTAACTCGCTTAGCTCAAATGCGCGCTCCTTACCAGCCTCGTCTAGGTTCAGGTTGCAAACGCGCAATGCCCAGTATGCCTTGTGTTCCAACTCCACTGGCAGGTGGCACGCTTTTCCATAAACCAACCGAAAAGGTGAAGTCCCAATCGGTGTCTTATGTGCAGTTCTGTATGCCCATAGCGCATCGTCAAGGCGCTGGCTCCAGTCCTTGGCGACGGTCTCACAGTTTTCTCCAGGATGCGCTTGATCTCTCGGTTGGAAACATCGGCCTGGCCATTCGTCTGAGGGTGGTAAGCGGTGGATGTCTTGTGGCGCACCCCATAATGCTTGAATACCTGTGCCACTATCTTATTGTAAAAATGCGTCCCCTGGTCGCTTATAACTGCCTTAGGCACCCCGTACCTGCAAAAGATGTTAGTTCTCAAAAAGTCAGCGACCGTCTTACCATCATCCTTCCGGGTGGCCTTGGCCTCAACCCATTTGGAGACATAATCCACTGCGACCAATATGTACTCCTATCCGGAAGATGGAGGAAATGGCCCCATGAAGTCGATCCCCCAAATATTGAATACTTCATCCACTAGTATGGGCGTCTGCGGCATCTCATTGCGCGCTGATATTCCTCCTGTGCGCTGACACCTGTCACAATTTCAGCAGTGGTTATATGAGTCACTAAACAAGTGTGGCTAATAAAATCCGCAATCCAGGATCTTTCTGCTAGTGCGCTTTGGACCAAAGTGTCCTCCACATGCGTGCGCATGACAAAACATCAAAACAGAGTTAATTTCATGGTCAGGCACGCATCGCCTCAAAATCTGATCAGGTCCTATTCTGAGCATATACGGGTCATCCCAAATGTAATACCTGGACTCATGCTTTAATCTCATGCATTGGGTTTTAGTAAAATGAGGAGGAAACGTACCTGTGACCAGGTAATTCGCAATGTGCGCATACCTTGGTACATTACCTGTCAGCGCCATCAGATGCTCGTCAGGGAATGTCTCCGTGATCTGCCCTGGCTCCTCTGCTTTCACGATCCTACTCAGGTGGTCAGCGACTGTGTTCTCCGTGCCCTTCTTATCCTTGATTTCCAAGTCGAACTCCTGAAGTAGGAGCACCCAGCGCATCAGGCGCGGCTTAGTCTCCTTCTTGGACATCAGGTAACGGATTGCTGCGTGGTCTGTGTAGACGATGACTCTGACGCCTAGAACATATGCGCGGAACTTCTCCAGTGCAAACACGATTGCCAGAAGTTCCTTTTCTGTGGTGGTATAATTCCTCTGCGCAGCGTCCAGTGTGCGCGATGCATAATAGATGGCATGCGGCTTCTTGTCCACGCGCTGTCCCAGGATTGCACCTACTGCATAGTCACTCGCGTCGCACATCAGTTCAAACGGCAGGCTCCAGTCTGGCGCGCGCATCACTGGCGCACTCGTCCGCGCCTCCTTTAGCTTGTCAAATGCAGCCCTGCACTCATCAGTGAATTCGAAACACACATCCTTTTGCAAGAGGTTAGACAGGGGTATACAAATCTTAGAAAAATCTTTTATGAAACGCCTGTAAAACCCTACATGCCCAAGGAATGATTTCACATCGCGCACGTTCGTGGAATAAGGCAGATTAGAAATAAGATCTATTTTGGCCTTATCTACCTTGATTCCCTCCTGCGAGATAATATGTCCTAGTACTACTCCATGGGATACCATAAAATGACATTTTTCATAATTGAGCACTAGGTTTTTTGAAATGCAGCGCGCTAAGACCTTATCAAGATGGTTTAAGCATGCGTCAAAGGTACCTCCGAACACAGTAAAATCATCCATGAACACCTCTATGCATACACCAATCATATCAGAAAAGATGCTCATGACTAGACGTTGGAACGTACCTAGCGCGTTACACAGCCCAAATGACATGCGCCGAAACGCAAACGTACCGAATGGGCAGGTAAACGTGGTTTTCTCTTGATCTTCCGTAGCAATGGGTATTTGATTGTACCCTGAGTACCCGTCCAGGAAGCAAAAGTATGGCTTTCCTGCAAATCAATCTAACATCTGGTCCATGAAGGGCAGCGGAAAATGATCCTTGCGCGTGACTGCGTTAAGCTTTCTGTAGTCGATGCACATGCGCATGCGCTTGGGAACTAGCTCGCCCTGCGCATTCTCCTCCACTGTGATTCCTCTTTTCTTCGGCACAACGTGCACTAGACTCACCCATTTGCTGTCCGAGATTGGGTAAATGACTCCTGCGTCAAGCTGCTTCAGGATCTCCTTCTGCACCACCTCCATCATATTCGGGTTCAATCTGCGCTGAGGCTCCCAGGATGGTTTAGCACCATCTTCCAATAGAATTCTATGCATGCATACGTCCGGGCTCACTCCACGCAGGTCAGCAAGTGTCCATCCTATGGCGCGCTGGTTCTTGCGCAGCACTTCCTGTAATCGCGCCTCCTGCTCCTCTTCCAATCCTTTCTTTATGATTACCGGCAAGGTGTCCTCATTTCCCAAGAATATGTACTTTAGGTGCTCGGGGAGTTGCTTCAGCTCGACCTTGGGTGCCTATTCAACAGAGGTCAAGATTTTATTAGCAGTGCAGACATTAACTATATCGTGTACCTATCTGGATACAGGTTCAGCACTGCTCAGCTCATCCTCATGCGCCTCTATCTCTGCCTGTGTCAGTGGCTCAGGTTCTTCTGCTGCGCTCGCACATTGCGCATCTGCAACCAAGTCATCTATACTGTCCAACGCATGCACTGTGGCGTCCTCATGAGGGTGCTGCATCCCTTTGAAGATGTTAAAATGAATTTCCTCGCCATCGACCTCCATTGAGAGCGTACCCCTCCATACGTCTATCTTTATGCGCGCTGTCATCAGAAATGGTTTACCTAGTAGGATCTGCGCACTTCCCTTGCTCGACTCACCCTCCATCTCTAGGACATAGAAATCTGCTGGAAACACTGATAGAGCCTATTTATACGCATTATTTAGATCTTAACCCTATGCTTGTTCGCATTATTTTATGTACAAGATTACTGGTTTCCAGTGTTTTTGTATTGCAGGGCAAAACGAGGGCTTAAGCCTGATACGCGCTAACAGGCGGTGTTTAGGACGCACAGCACACAGCCTGCGGAGCTAGTGGCGCAAACAGAAGAAATGGCGAGACACAACGGAGTTGCGCCGACCAAATGCGCTAAACAGCATGCCGTGCGCCAGGCGCAGAGTCCAGTATTTCCTAATCCCGACATGACCAGATTTGGAAGTTGCCAAGGATGGACCTCTCGAGCAGTATATAAAGGAGAGGAGGTCTAGGGTTTAGAGAGAGGCTCGGAGACTTTCGGACACACACAGAGAGGCAACACCCCACGAGAGAGCGACAAACTGGAAAACACACGGACTCATTGAGAGGATTTGCGCCAGCCGACTGCGCCAGCCGAGAGACTTTCTGCACGCACTGTTTGCTACTTGTTTCTCAGATACATTAGTTATTATTTACTATTCTATGATGTTTATCACTAGCATGTCTAGCTAAACGCTTAGTGTTGGTTGGGCATGAATCTATGATGTATTTCCTTTGAGACTTGAGCGTAATGCATAGTTTGCTTACTTGTATTAAACTCTGTGCGTACGGAGACAGCTAGTTGCATGAGTAGGGGAAGCCTTGAACCGCAATCTTACTCTTGTTGCTTGTTCGTCATATGTTAAACTAGTTGATAGCTTGACGGTGACAACTAGGAGTAACGAGCTAGGGTGATCAGTTGCTACCTTGAACGGATTCGTAGCTGTTTTAGTCTAGTTCTAGAGGTTAATAGCACATGAACTTTGAACGGAACATGCGCACGTGTTAGGAAGCCTTGACCAGACACTAACCCAAGTGAAATCAAGCTATAGACATATTAGAGTTAGTGATAAGGAATGCACTCATAAAGAATTGCCTGCCCAATACTTCTCATAGTCATAGTATCTAATCTCTATTGCCTGCGGACGTCTAGTGCAACTCCCTGCGTTTTACAACTGTTCACTTGCGCACTGCGCAACCCAATCACTCACCCCCCAATCTTCGTAAGTGTAGGTTACTGGCTAGAACTGAACTACTTGCTCCCTGTGGAGATCGACCCTTACTTAACCGCTGTTCTAGTGGAAGAGGAAGGAATTATATTTGACGCGCACGACGACGCGCGATCAAATTTTGGCGCCGTTGCCGGGGAGAAACACAGCTAAGTTCTAGTTAGTTTACGTTTTTTTCCTTTTTAGTAACTAGTTATTTCAGTTTGTTTTGTTTTCGTTGTTGTTTCTGACAGCGCGCAATCACCATTAGCCTGCGCAACCTTGAAACAGTTGCGCTACCCAGATTCTAGTTGCGCACTGACAGACGCAACAATATTAGTTATCTTTTAATTTCATTTTCTTTGAGATTCAGAACAGGTTATGGAGGATAACAGTGTCGTAGGAGACAACTTGGGGGACAGAACCCCAGAGGAAGCAAGAGCACATAACCGCGCAGCCCTGTTCAGAGAGGAAGTGCAGCGCGAGTGATCGCGCGTCGTTGTGCGCGTCAAATATAATCCTTCCTCTTCCACTAGTACAGCGGTTAAGTAAGGGTCGATCTCCACAGGGAGCAAGTAGTTCAGTCTTCAATCCTATCATCTACACTAAAAATGGGGGTTGTGTGAGATTGGGATGCGGGATGCGCAAATGAACAGTAGCTAGCGTAACGCAGGAAATTGCACTAGACGTGCGCAAGCAGTAGAGATTAGATACTATGACTATGAGAAGTATTGGGCAGACAATCCTCTATGCGTGCATTCCTTATCATCGACTCTAAACGTCTATAGTTTGTGTTTTACTCGGGTTAGTGTCCGGTAAAGGCTTCCTAACACGTGCGCATGTTCCGTTCAAAGTTCATGTGCTATTAATCCTAGAACCAGACTAAAACAGCTGCGAATCCTGTCACAGTAGCAACTGCTTACCCTAGCTTGTTACTCCTAGTCGTCACCGTAAGATTGCGGTTCAAGGCTTCCCCTACTCATGCAACTAGTTTAACATACGACAAGCAAGCAACACAAGTAAGATTGCGGTTCAAGGCTTCCCCTACCCATGCAACTAACTGTCTCAGTGTGCACAGAATTAATACAAGTAAATAAACTATGCATTAAGCTCAAGTCTCAAAGGTAATACTTCATAGATTCATGCCCGACCAACACTAAGAGTTTAGCTAGACATGCTAGTAATAAACATCATAGAATAGTAAATAAGGTCTAATATGTCTGAGAAACACAGTAGCAACAGTGCGTGCAGATTGTCTTCTCGGCTGGCGCAGTTGGCTGGCGCAAATCCTCTCAACAAGTCCGTGTGTTTTCCAGTGTTGCCGCTCTCTCTGATGTGCGTTGTCCAATGACGGCTGTGATGTCTCTCTCTCTCTGTGTGCCTCTCGGCCTCCAGAAAAAGTCTCCTGAAACCCTAGACTTCCTTCGTTTATATATTGCCCAGGAAGTTCACCTTTGGCAACTTCCAAATCTGGTCACTGGATTTTGCGCCTGGCGCATGGCATTCGGCTAGCGCATCGGCTAGCGCACCGCTACTGACTCTCGCCATCTTCTCTTCTGCTCGTGCTGCTATCTCCGCAGGCGGATCTCTCACTCCTAGGACGCTGCCTGTTAGCGCGTATCCGACTCAAGGACTCGTTTTGCCCTGTAATACAAAAACACTAGAAACGAGTAGTCCTGCTCATAAAATATTGCAAACAAGCATAGGGTTATGATCTAAATAATGCGTACAAATAGCCTCTATCAAACCCCCCACACTTGCCCCTTGTTCGTCCCGAACAAGCACTGAAGCGCGGATACAATTACCTCTTCTGGAGTCTAGCGCACAGTCTTGCACTCTGATGCGAATGCGCACTTTGCTCAACTCGCACTGCTCTATCACCTGCGCACAACTACTTTCAACAGTTCTAATATAATAATTTCGAAATTCATTACCTCTCAGCCGGGATGAAGATTTTTGGATGGCTGGGAGATAGCTCTTCTTAGGCTCCTGGCTGCCAGCTCCTACTCCGAAGATAGGTATATGGTGGATAACGCAGCTTCTTCCAGTGCGTGATTTGCCCGCGCACTTCCTGGGAACCTGAGCTCTCTGATGATTTCCTTATGGTCTTTGCGCATTTTGATGTTTGTGCGCATGCTGATTCTTTTGTAGCGTGTATCATCTGCTGGTATTTTTCTTTTGTGCAGCTTCATCTTTAATTTCTTATATTCCAAGAGCAGTTCCAGTCTCAGCCTTCGAATAGCAGCTATGGAACTCGCCCCGCTCTCTCTCCTTTGGTCTGCGCCGGTCAGCGCACGCGTTTACACCCGCGCCCGCCTTCCTTAGCTCGATTTCCAGAGAGAAGGTGGTCTGTTTTCCCTCCTCGCCACGCATTGGGTGTTTTGCCTTTGGCATCTGCGTGACTGAGCGCGCTCTTTTGTCCCGAAGGCTGCGAGGCACCGGCCTCCACTAACGCTCTTGACCATATACCTTGCCTTCGAAGCAAAAGCGACTAACCGCCTCTCTGGAGCATTTCTGTCAACTCCACATCCCCTGCATATCCCAACTAACAGGAGCAAAAAACGAAAAAATTATACTAAAACAGTAGATAGCAGCGCACGCAATATGGATAGCGCAAAACAAGCTGGAGCGCATGCGCATCCTGCACTCTAGCGCACTGCTGCTACTATTCTCTTCAGTTTAAACTAAGGTCTACTAAAAATGCTCAAAAACGTGAAATGTAAGCGTAACGCCCCCCCCCCCCCCCCACACTTGAACAGAGACGTGTCCCCACGACTCAAGCGCAAGCGCACGGAGAGCGCACACATGCAGGTAATGCAAAAAAATAAAGAACATGAGAACAAAAACAAATAGTCACACAGCACAAACAGTAGCACAGGGTCACAAAAATATGCGGCACAAATATTCAGCACATAATATCCAATAAGACGCAGCAAAAATAAAAGACACCACCCTAAAGAAAACTAATGCGGCTGCCCCGCGGCCTTAGAAGGTCCCCGAGCTAGACGCAGCGGCTGAGCCAAGCACCTCATCCTCTGAAGAATCAGTCACGTAGTCGTTGCTGGATGCTGGTGGCACTATGGCGAGGGGGTCAGGCTACTCGTCCTCGGAAAGAGAATCCCAAATGGAATCGGAGTCTACGCTGGGATAGGCTATGGGGGACTCCGGAACAGAAGGCCGGGCAAGGGAAGCTACTGGTGGTGGTATCGGTGCTGGTGCAGGGGTGGGCTCTGCTGCGGGGGCTGCTGGTTCTGGTGCTGGCGCGGGAGAAGGTGCTGCTGGATGGACTGGGGCTGCCGAGGCTGCTGGGGTTCGGGTAGGAGGTGGATGGTGCAGGCTGAGGAGAGGGGGAATAGGGTCTCCAAATTTCCACCCTGATGGTGGGCTCATATTCAAATCTGCCCCCTCGGGTGCCAGGTACTCAAGCACGCGCATGACGTTGAACAACATGCGCTGCTCGGCGGTTGCTTCCTCGGGCGCCTCCTCAGCCTCTGTCCTTGGGCGCTTGGCACGTGCACGAGGGGGAGAATCCTCGATAGAAATGGTCACTGGCTCCCCTTGTGGTGCACGGGCCCTCTGGTGCGCTCCAGTCTGCGCCCGGGTCCTTGGGCGCCTGACCAGAGGCACTTCTGGTTCTTCATCCTCCTCCATGGCTTGCGCGGCTGCTGCTGCGCCCTGTGCACTGCTCTCTGCTCTGGGGCGCGGCGCTCTGGCCGGCTGCAGGCGGTAGCACCACTCTAGTGTGCCATCTTCCTTCAGGGCTACCGCCCTAATCTGCAGCATGTGGGCGCGGTCTAGAGGGAAAGCCTGTACCAAAGTGTGCTCTGGCACCTCGGGCTCTCCATGTAATGCCCGCAGCAGGTGCGTTATGACTCCTCCGCAAGTCAGCGGCCCCTTCATGCTGACGCGGCTCCAGTGGTGCACCATGTTCAGGATAATAGCACCTTCCGTCCATAGTACAACCCCTTCAGAATGTCCAAATCCAGGAGGCTGATCTTTTGTGCACCGTTGAAACGGCCAATGACTGCATAGGCGACTATGCGCCACAAGTAGAACAGCCACGGGTCGTGCAGCTCTCGACCCCTGCTGCGCCCCGCGGCAAATGCTGGCCCAGTCGCCATCTTGCTCCACGCCTCCTGGTTAGTGTGCGTGTCTAACTCCTCTGCACGCACCTTGGCGCACCCGAATGCGCGCCTCAGCCTCCTCTCCGAAGCTATGAACCAGACACCCCTGTGTCTGTACCTGATCTCCCTGTCTCCTGCCTCCAGAGATGCCAAAAACTCACACGTATCTTCCTGGTCAGATGCGCTGTTGAGGTCCAACAGCGCCTCCCAGCCTGCGATCGCCAGCCTCTGCGCCACAAGGTCCTCCAGTCCTACCTCGCGCAGGAACTCTCTGCTGATGTACGGGGTCCCGTACATCTCCAGGCTTATAAACGCGGCATATTTGTTGCTGAACGCAGCTGGGGTCTCCTGGTCTGTGGCAGGTCTCATCTTGTGCTGGTTTTCTGGTCAACTGTGGTCAACGCTCCTTAGAAACTTTCAAAATCGAAACTGCCCAGAAATCTCCGAAACTTGTACCGAACGAACGCCTACTACGCGCCGACACAACGCACTAAACACCGCTCTGATCCGCGCACTCTACCCTCGTGCGATTGCAAAACCCTAAAAACTGCCTCCACAGCGCAAACCCTAACCGGAACTGCTCAAATCGGGGAGGGAAGGTTACCTGGGTGTTGTGCGGTTGTGCGGTCCGTGAATCACTCCAAACGGACGATGGGTGGGCGCTGATCGACGGCAGAAGTCTGACGGCGGGAGCTCGTGTGCAACGGTCGAGTGAAAAAGTGTTGGAATTATTTTTTTAAGTCCTGCCTTATATACCCCCCTGGCTAGCGCTTCTGACCTGCGCATCAGCCTCACGGTCCCGCGCACTACTGTGTGACTCAAAAAACTACCAAGTCCTAAACTAGCCAAAAAATCAAAAAAAACACAAAACAAACAAAAAAATAAAATAGGCGGAAATAAAACGTGTCGGGTTACCTCCCGACAAGTGCCTTTGTTTAACGTCGTTGGCTCGACTGTACCTCGTTACGTGCCAAAACGTGTGTCTGCAACCTCCCCCACTCTTGCTCCTGAGTGTTTCTGCGCCAACGTGTGTGTCGCGATCTCATTGGTCCTGCGCAAAGGGTAAAATGGAAGGTCAGTATGTGATAAATTATGCGTAACGAAGGTAGATGCAGAGGGAGAAGAAATGTGAGCTATGATCTTTGGTTCTCCCTCTGGTGCATCTGGTGGTGCCTCTGGCGCGTCAGCTGGCGCATCGATTATCTCTGGTTCTGCCAGCTCAATGTCGCGTGCTGTGTTATCCCAAGGTTCTCCTAAGTACCGTTTGACTCTCTGCCCATTAACCTGAAAACGATGCCGGTGCCCGTCTTCTAACTCGATTGTTCCGTAGGAGAAAACCTTGGTGACGGTGTATGGTCCCGTCCACTTGCTGCGCAACTTTCCAGGCATGAGCTTCAGGCGTGATGAAAATAACAATACCTGGTCTCCTGGTTCAAATGTGCGCCGGAGGATATGCTTGTCATGATACGCTTTGGTGCGCGCCTTGTAATCGCGCAGTCCCTCATAGGCGTCCAGGCGCAGCTCTTCTAGTTCGCTCAGCTCAAATGCGCGTTCTTTTCCGGCCTCATCCAAGTTCAGGTTGCAAATACGCAAGGCCCAATATGCCTTGTGCTCGAGCTCTACTGGCAGGTGGCATGCCTTCCCATAGACCAGCCGAAATGGTGAAGTCCCAATGGGCGTCTTATGCGCAGTGCGGTATGCCCATAGCGCATCATCCAGGCGCTGGCTCCAATCTTTGCGTGATGGCCTCACAGTCTTTTCCAAGATGCGCTTGATTTCTCTGTTAGACACTTCGGCCTGTCCATTCGTTTGTGGATGGTAAGCGGTGGACGTCTTGTGGCGCACCCCATAGTGCTTGAAAACTTGCGCCACAATCCTGTTGCAGAAGTGCGTCCCCTGGTCGCTGATGACTGCCTTAGGTACACCATACCTGCAAAATATGTTAGTACGGAGAAAGTCAGCGACAGTCTTACCATCATCCTTGCGCGTGGCCTTAGCTTCGACCCACTTGGATACGTAATCCACGGTCACCAGTATGTACTCGTAGCCGGCAGATGGGGGAAATGGACCCATGAAGTCGATTCCCCAAACATCGAACACTTCATCTACCAGAATCGGGGTCTGCGGCATCTCGTTGCGCGCGGAGATTCCTCCTGTGCGCTGGCACCTGTCGCAATTTCTGCAATGGTCATATGCGTCTCTGAATAGGTGCGGCCAGTAGAATCCGCAGTCCAAGATTTTCCTGCTCGTGCGCTTGGGACCAAAGTGCCCTCCACATGCGTGCGCATGACAAAACATCAAAACAGAGTTAATCTCATGGTCAGGAACGCAACGCCTTAATATCTGATCTGGACCTATTCTAAGCATGTAAGGATCTTCCCAAAGGTAATGCTTGGACTCATGTTTCAATCGCATGCACTGAGTTTTATTGAAATGCGGAGGAAACGCACCTGTGACCAGGTAATTTGCGATATGCGCATACCATGGTACCTTACCTGTCAGCGCCATCAGGTGCTCGTCAGGGAATGTCTCCTTGATCTGACCTGGCTCCTCCTCCTTGACGATCCTGCTCAGGTGATCAGCGACTGTATTTTCCGTGCCCTTCTTATCTTTGATCTCCAAGTCGAATTCCTGAAGCAGGAGCACCCAGCGCATCAGGCGCGGCTTGGTCTCCTTCTTGGACATGAGGTAGCGGATAGCTGCGTGGTCAGTGTAGATGATGACTCTGGCGCCTAGGACATAAGCTCGGAACTTCTCCAGCGCAAATACAATTGCCAGAAACTCCTTTTCCGTGGTGGTGTAGTTCCTCTGCGCAAAGTCCAGCGTGCGCGATGCATAGTAAATGGCGTGCGGCTTCTTGTCCACGCGCTGCCCCAAGACTGCACCCACTGCGTAATCGCTTGCGTCACACATCAGCTCAAATGGCAGGTTCCAGTCTGGTGCGCGCATCACTGGCGCACTGGTCAGCGCTTCCTTCAGCTTATCGAACGCCGCCCTGCACTCATCAGTAAAATCGAAACACACATCTTTTTGCAACAGGTTAGACAGGGGTATACAAATTTTAGAGAAATCCTTAATAAAACGCCTGTAAAACCCAGCGTGCCCTAAGAATGATTTCACGTCGCGCACATTGGTGGCATAAGGCAGATTAGAAATGAGATCTATTTTAGCCTTGTCTACCTTAATACCCTCCTCTGAAATGATATGTCCTAGTACTACTCCGTGCGTGACCATGAAATGACATTTTTCGTAATTGAGCACTAAATTCATAGAGATGTAGCGCGCTAAAACTTTATCTAGATGAGTTAAACATGCATCAAAGGTGCTCCCATATACAGTGAAATCATCCATGAACACTTCTATGCATATACCAATCATATCAGAAAAAGTGCTCATGACTAAGCGTTGGAATGTACCTGGCGCGTTGCACAGCCCAAAAGACATGCGCCGAAACGCAAACGTACCGAACGGGCATGTGAATGTGGTCTTCTCTTGATCCTCCGCAGCTATGGGTATCTGGTTGTACCCTGAATATCCATAAAGAAAACAAAAATAAGGCTTACCTGCTAAGCGATCCAGCATCTGGTCCATAAAGGGTAACGGGAAGTGGTCCTTGGCACAACATGCACCGGGCTGACCCATTAGCTGTCCGAAATTGGGTAGATGACCCCTGCGCTAAGCAATTTTAGGACTTCCTTTTGCACTACCTCCATCATGTTTGGATTCAACCTGCGCTGAGCCTCCCTGGATGGTTTGGCACCATCTTCCAACAGAATTCTGTGCATGCACACGTCTGGGCTCACTCCGCGCAGATCAGCAAGAGTCCATCCTATAACGCGCTGGTTCCTGCGCAGTACCTGTTGTAAGCGCGCCTCCTGCTCTTCTTCTAATCCCTTCTTGATGATCACTGGCAGGGTGTCCTCATCGCCCAAGAAAATGTACTTGAGGTGCTCTGGGAGTTGCTTCAGTTCGATCTTGGGTGCCTGTTCAATAGAGGGCAAGATTTTGTTAGCGGTGCAAATATGAACTATATCAAGTACCTGTGTGGGTGCTGGTTCAGCACTGCTTAGCTCCTCCTCTTGCTCCTCCAGCTCTGCCTGTGTCAGTAGCTCTGGTCCTATGGTTGCGCTCGCACACTGTGCTTCTGTGACTAAATCGTCAATGCTGTCCATCGCGTGCACGGTAGCGTCCTCATGTGGGTGCTGCATCCCCTTGAATATGTTGAAATGGATTTCTTCGCCATCTACCTCCATGGAGAGCGTGCCCCTCCATACGTCTATCTTCGTGCGCGCGGTCATCAGAAACGGTCTGCCTAAGAGGATTTGCGCACTGCTGGCGCTTGATTCACCCTCCATTTCGAGCACATAAAAATCTGCTGGGAAGACCAGCTCTCCTACGCGAACTAGGACATCTTCTATCATGCCTGCAGGTTGTTTGCACGATCTGTCTGCTAGCTGAATGGTGAGACCTGCAGGCTTAAGTGGTCCAAGGCGCAATGTCGTATATAGAGAATAAGGTAGCAAATTGATGGATGCGCCTAAATCGATCATGCAATTACTCACTGTGGTCTTACCTAGCGTGCATGGGATAGTAAATGTACCTGGATCTCGGCACTTGGGTGGTACCTTTTGTTGCACGATCGCTGAGGCCTGCGCATTTAGCATTACCTGTGCGCATTCACCTTTCCTTCGCTTGTTTGTGCACAGCTCTTTTAAAAACTTCGCATACCTGGGGATCTGTCGAATAGCTTCTATGAGAGGTATGTTGATTTCTACCTTGCTGAATAGCTCATATAATTCCTTGTCCAGCGCTTCTTTTCTCGCCAGTGGTGCCTGCACAGGGAACGGAGCAGGTATGTTAGTACAATTTTTGTCCCTGTTTTTCGAGTGAGACATACCTTGCGCTTTGCCCTGCTGGTCTGTGGCTGGCGCTTCCGGTTGCGCATCTTGCTCTGGTTGCGCATTCTGATCTGCTGGATCCGGGATTTGCGCAACTGGTTGCGCGGGCGCCTGTGCGGTCTGCTCTGTTCCTACTGTGCGCCCAGTCCTCAGTGTCACTGCATTGACTCCTCCTTTAGGGTTCTGAATCACTTGCGAAGGCAGGTTGCCATCGCTCTTTTTCAGCTCATACACCGTGGTTGCTATTTGTGATAGCTGCTTTTCTATGGACTCGAACCTTTTGTCATATTTTTCGTCATTTTTGCGCACTGTATCTGCTAGCTGCCCCATGATGTCTTCCAAGGAACGCCGCGGCTGTTGGTTGCTCTGTGCTGGTGCGTCATTTCGGCGGTGCGGCGGATTGTAGGGCGCAGCTTGTTGCGTCTGCTGTGGTGCGCGCTGATCTGTGGGCTGCCTCTGGAAATTGTTCTCCTCCTTCCATCTGAATCCATTTGCGGCAAGCCCAAAGCGCGGCTGATTCTGCCTCTGCGGTCCTCTGCTGTCCCATCCTCCAAGGGCATTGACATCTCCAGTCTCTTCGAAAAGTGTTGGGCATTCGTCTGTCTTGTGCTCAGTGGACCTGCAGAATTCACATACCTTTGGTGCAACTGGTTGTGCGCTCTGCGCACTCATCAGCTTCAGTAGCATGGCCTTCATTTCCTTGATCTCAGCGCTTGTTTCAACCTGATGCACAGAACGATTACGGCTACTTTCAAGCGTCAATTGATGTCTTACCTGCCGAGCAGAATCTTCTATCAGCTGCCACGCATCTTCTGGGTACATGTTGCAAATGTCCCCTCCTGCGCATGCATTCAGTAGTCGCAGCTCCATGGGCAGCAGTCCATTTAGAAAGTTCTCTATCAGCACATTCTGGGGAAGCCCGTGATTGTAGCAGTTGGCTTCTAGCTCCCTGAAACGTTCATAGTATTCTGACAGAGACTCCCCTGCGCTCTGCCTTGGCGCGGCCAGTTCCCTTCTGAGCAGCGCAATCTTTGCTGCTGGATAGAATTTATCTAGGAATTTCTTCTGCAGCTGCTCCCATGTGTGAATAGATCCTGCAGGTAAATTCATTAGCCAGTGTTTAGCTGTATCACATAATGAAAATGGGAATGCCTTCATTTTCAGCGCCTCATCACTCTCCCCTTCGGTCTTCATGTTCTCGCAAATGACTAGGAACTCTCGCACATGCTTGACTGGATTTTCATTGTTCATCCCGTGGAACTTGGGCATGTGATGGATGAGCGAGCTCCTTAGCTCAAAATGACCGCCTAGTGGAAGCACGATGCACCATGGCTGGTTAACAGTGATAGGGGCCGACATCTCGCGCACTGTTCTGCGTCGCGCGGCTTGTTGCACGGGTGGCGCATGATACACTTCAGCGGCCCTCCGTGCTTCAACCTCGCGCTGCACTTCCTCTCTGAACAGGGCTGCGCGGTTATGTGCCCTTGCTTCCTCTGGGGTTCTGTCCCCCAAGTTGTCTCCTACGACACTGTTATCCTCCATAACCTGTTCCGAATCTCAAGAAAAATGAAATTAAAAGATAACTAATGTTGTTGCGGCTGTCAGTGCGCAACTAGAATCTGCGCAGCGCAACTGTTTCAAGGTTGCGCAGGCTGATGTGAATGCGCGCTGTCAGAAACAACAACGAAAACAAAACAAACTGAAAGAATTACTATATATAAAAAAACTCAGACTAAAGACTTAGCTGTGTCGCTCCCCGGCAACGGCGCCAAAATTTGATCGCGCGTCGTTGTGCGCGTCAAATATAATCCTTCCTCTTCCACCAGTACAGCGGTTAAGTAAGGGTCGATCTCCACAGGGAGCAAGTAGTTCAGTCTTCAATCCTGTCGTCTACACTAAAAATGGGGGTTGTGTGAGATTGGGATGCGCGATGCGCAAATGAACAGTAGCTAGCGTAACGCAGGAAATTGCACTAGACGTGCGCAAGCAGTAGAGATTAGATACTATGACCATGAGAAGTATTGGGCAGACAATCCTCTATGCGTGCATTCCTTATCATCGACTCTAAACGTCTATAGTTTGTGTTTTACCCGGGTTAGTGTCCGGTAAAGGCTTCCTAACACGTGCGCATGTTCCGTTCAAAGTTCATGTGCTATTAATCCTAGAACTAGACTAAAACAGCTGCGAATCCTGTCACAGTAGCAACTGCTTACCCTAGCTTGTTACTCCTAGTCGTCACCGTAAGATTGCGGTTCAAGGCTTCCCCTACTCATGCAACTAGTTTAACATACGACAAGCAAGCAACACAAGTAAGATTGCGGTTCAAGGCTTCCCCTACTTATGCAACTAACTGTCTCAGTGTGCACAGAATTAATACAAGTAAATAAACTATGCATTAAGCTCAAGTCTCAAAGGTAATACTTCATAGATTCATGCCCGACCAACACTAAGAGTTTAGCTAGACATGCTAGTAATAAACATCATAGAATAGTAAATAAGGTCTAATATGTCTGAGAAACACAGTAGCAACAGTGCGTGCAGATTGTCTTCTCGGCTGGCGCAGTTGGCTGGCGCAAATCCTCTCAACAAGTCCGTGTGTTTTCCAGTGTTGCCGCTCTCTCTGATGTGCGTTGTCCAATGACGGCTGTGATGTCTCTCTCTCTCTCTGTGTGCCTCTCGGCCTCCAGAAAAAGTCTCCTGAAACCCTAGACTTCCTTCGTTTATATATTGCCCAGGAAGTTCACCTTTGGCAACTTCCAAATCTGGTCACTGGATTTTGCGCCTGGCGCATGGCATTCGGCTAGCGCATCGGCTAGCGCACCGCTACTGACTCTCGCCATCTTCTCTTCTGCTCGTGCTGCTATCTCCGCAGGCGGATCTCTCACTCCTAGGACGCTGCCTGTTAGCGCATATCCGACTCAAGGACTCGTTTTGCCTTGTAATACAAAAACACAAGAAACAAGTAGTCCTGCTCATAAAATATTGCAAACAAGCATAGGGTTATGATCTAAATAATGCGTACAAATAGCCTCTATCAGCGAGGTTGAAGCAAGGAGGGCCGCTGAAGTGTATCATGCGCCACCCGTGCAACAAGCCGCGCGACGCAGAACAGTGCGCGAGATGTCAGCCCCTATCACTGTTAACCAACCATGGTGCATCGTGCTTCCACCAGGCGGTCATTTTGAGCTAAGGAGCTCGCTTATCCATCACATGCCCAAGTTCCACGGGATGAACAATGAAAATCCAGTCAAGCATGTGCGAGAGTTCCTAGTCATTTGCGAGAACATGAAGACCGAAGGAGAAAGCGATGAGGCGCTGAAAATGAAGGCATTCCCATTTTCACTGTGTGATACAGCCAGACATTGGTTGATGAACTTACCCGCAGGATCCATTCACACATGGGAGCAGCTGCAGAAGAAGTTCCTGGACAAATTCTATCCCGCAGCAAAGATCGCGCTACTCAGAAGACAGCTGGCCGCGCCAAGGCAGAGCGCAGGGGAGTCACTGTCAGAATATTACGAGCGTTTCAGGGAGCTAGAGGCCAACTGTTACAATCATGGCCTGCCCCAGAATGTGCTGATAGAGAGCTTCCTGACTGGGCTGCTGCCCATGGAGCTGAGGTTATTGAACGCCTGCGCAGGAGGCGACATTTGCAACATGTATCCAGAAGACGCGTGGCAGCTGATAGAAGACTCTGCTGGGCAGGTAAGACATCAGCTAACACTTGAAAATAGTCGTGCTCGTTCTGTGCATCAGGTCGAAACAAGCGCTGAGATCAAGGAAATGAAGGCCATGCTGCAGAAGTTGATGAGTGCGCAAAGCGCACAACCAGTTGCGCCAAAGGTATGTGAATTTTGCAGGTCCACCGAGCACAAGACTGATGAATGTCCCACACTATTTGAAGAAACTGGAGATGTCAATGCTCTTGGAGGATGGGATAACAGAGGACCACAGAGACAGAACCAGCCGCGCTTTGGACTAGCCGCAAATGGATTCAGATGGAAGGAGGAGAACAATTTCCAGAGGCAGTCCACAGATCAGCGCACACCACAGCAGATGCAACAAGCTGCGCCTTACAATCCACCGCATCGCCGCACTGACGCACAGCACATAACAACTAGCAACCGAGGCGATCGCTGGAAGATATTGTGGGGCAGCTGGCAGACACAGTGCGCAAAAATGACGAGAAATAGGACAAGAGGTTCGAGTCCATTGAAAAACAGCTATCACAGATCGCAACCACGGTATATGAGCTGAAAAAGAGCGATGGCAACCTGCCTTCGCAAGTGATTCAAAACCCCAAAGGAGGAGTCAATGCAGTGACACTGAGGACTGGACGCACAATAGGAACAGAGCAGACCGCGAAGGCGCCCGCGCAACCAGCTGCACAAATCCCGGATCCAGCAGAACAGAATGCGTAACCAGAGCAGAGTGCGCAGCCAGAAGTGCCAGCCACAAGCCAGCAGGGCGAAGCGCCAGGTATAACACAAATAAAAGACAAGGGCACGAATCGTACTAATATACCTGCACCTTTCCTGTGCAGGCACCCTTGGCTAGGAAGGAAGCGCAGGACAAAGAGCTCTACGAGTTATTCAGTAAGGTGGAAATCAACATTCCCCTTATTGAAGCAGTTCGGCAGATCCCAAGGTACGCCAAGTTTTTGAAGGAGCTGTGCACGAACAAGCGACGAAAAGGCGAGTGCGCCACAGGTAATGCTTAATGCGCAGGCCTCAGCGATCGTACAACATAAGGTACCACCTAAGTGCCGAGACCCAGGTACATTCACTATCCCATGCACTCTAGGTAAAACCACGGTAAGCAACTGCATGATTGATTTAGGCGCATCCATTAATTTGTTACCTTATTCTCTATATGCGACATTGCGCCTTGGACCACTAAAGCCTGCAGGTCTCACCATTCAGCTAGCGGATCGATCGTGCAAACAACCTGCAGGCATGATAGAGGATGTTCTTGTACGCGTAGGAGAGCTGGTGTTCCCAGCAGATTTTTATGTGCTAGAAATGGAAGGCGAATCGAGCACCAGCAGTGCGCAGATCCTACTAGGCAGACCTTTCCTTATGACCGCGTGCATGAAGATAGACGTGTGGAGGGGCACGCTCTCCATGGAAGTGGATGGCGAAGAGATCCATTTCAACATATTCAAAGGAATGCAGCATCCACATGATGACGCCACAGTGCACGCAATGGACAACTTGGATGACTTAGTCACAGATGCGCAGTGCGCGAGCGCAACAGTAGGACCAAAGCCATTGGCACAATCAGAGTTGGAGGAGCAGGAAGACGAGCCGAGCAGTGCTGAACAAGAATCCACACAGGTACATGATATAGTTCATATTTGCACCGCTAATAAAATCTTGCCCTCCATTGAACAGGCACCCAAGGTCGAGCTGAAGCAACTCCTAGAACACCTCAAATACATTTTCCTGGGAAGTGAGGACACCCTGCCAGTGATCATTAAGAAAGGATTAGAAGAGAAGCAGGAAGTGCATTTACAGCAGGTGCTGCGCAAGAACCAGCGCGCCATAGGATGGACACTTGCTGACCTACGCGGAGTGAGCCCAGACGTATGCATGCATAGAATTCTGTTGGAAGATGGTGCCAAACCATCCAGGGAGGCTCTGCGCAGGTTAAACCCAAGCATGATGGAGGTAGTACAAAAGGAAATTTTAAAGTTGCTTGACGCAGGAGTCATCTACCCCATCTCAGACAGCAAATGGGTCAGTCCAGTGCACGTTGTGCCTAAGAAGGGAGGAATCACAGTGGAGGAAAATGCGCTGGGCGAGCTAGTTCCCAAGCGCATTCAGACTGGATGGCGCATGTGCATTGACTACAGGAAGCTTAACGCAGTGGCGCGCAAGGACCATTTCCCGCTACCCTTCATGGACCAGATGCTGGACAGATTAGCAGGTAAGCCCTATTTTTGTTTCTTGGACGGATATTCAGGGTATAATCAGATACCCATAGCTGCGGAGGATCAGGAGAAAACCACGTTCACTTGCCCGTTCGGTACGTTTGCGTTTCGGCGCATGTCATTCGGGCTGTGCAACGCGCCAGGTACGTTCCAACGCTTAGTCATGAGCATTTTCTCTGATATGATTGGTATATGCATAGAAGTGTTCATGGATGATTTTACTGTATATGGAGGTACCTTTGATACATGCTTGACTCATCTAGATAAAGTCTTAGCGCGCTGCATTTCTAAGAACCTAGTACTTAATTATGAAAAATGTCATTTCATGGTAACGCATGGTGTAGTACTAGGACATATCATCTCAGAGGAGGGGATCAAGGTAGATAAAGCTAAGATAGACCTTATTTCTAATCTACCTTATGCCACTAACGTGCGCGATGTGAAGTCTTTCTTAGGACATGCCGGCTTTTACAGGCGATTTATAAAAGACTTCTCTAAAATTTGCATACCCCTGTCTAACCTCTTGCAAAAGGATGTGTGCTTCGATTTTACTGATGAGTGCAGGGCAGCATTTGATAAGCTGAAGGAAGCGCTGACCAGTGCGCCAGTGATGCGCGCGCCAGACTGGAACCTGCCATTTGAATTAATGTGCGACGTGAGTGATTATGCAGTAGGTGCAGTCTTGGGGCAGCGAGTGGACAAGAAGCCGCACGCCATTTACTATGCATCGCGCACACTGGACGCTGCGCAGAGGAACTACACCACCACGAAGAAGGAGCTTCAGGCAATTGTGTTTGCGCTTGAGAAGTTCCGTGCATATGTTCTAGGCGCCAAGGTCATTATATACACAGATCACGCAGCCATCCGCTACCTAATGTCCAAGAAGGAGACTAAGCCGCGCCTGATGCGCTGGGTACTCCTACTTCAGGAATTCGACTTGGAGATCAAAGACAAGAAGGGCACGGAGAATACAGTTGCTGACCACCTGAGCAGGATCGTGAAAGAGGAGGAGCCAGGGCAGATCACGGAGACATTCCCTGACGAGCATCTGATGGCGCTGACAGGTAAGGTACCATGGTATGCGCACATTGCGAATTACCTGGTCACAGGTACGTTCCCTCCGCATTTCAATAAATCCCAGTGCATGAGATTGAAACATGAGTCCAAACATTATATTTGGGATGATATATATATGCTTAGAATAGGACCTGATCAGATATTGAGGCGCTGCGTGCCTGACCATGAAATTAACTCTGTTTTGATGTTTTGTCATGCGCACGCCTGTGGAGGACACTTTGGTCCCAAGCGCACAAGCAAAAAGGTCCTGGATTGTGGATTTTATTGGCCGCACCTGTTCCGCGACGCATATGATCATTGCAGGAATTGTGATAGGTGCTAGCGCACAGGAGGCATATCAGCGTGACATAGATGCCGCAGACGCCGATTCTAGTGGATGAAGTGTTTGATGTATGGGGCATTGACTTCATGGGGCCATTTCCTCCATCTGCCGGATACGAATACATATTGGTGGCAGTAGACTATGTCTCCAAATGGGTCGAAGCTAAGGCCACGCGGAAGGATGATGGTAAGACCGTCGCTGATTTTCTCAAAACTAACATCTTTTGCAGATACGGAGTGCCTAAGGCAGTCATCAGCGACCAGGGGACGCACTTTTGCAACAGGAGTGTGGCGTAAGTTTTCAAGCAATATGGAGTGCGCCACAAGACGTCCACTGCCTATCATCCTCAGACAAATGGACAGGCCGAGGTTTCCAACAGAGAGATCAAGCGCATCCTGGAAAAGACTGTCAGACCTTCGCTCAAAGATTGGAGCCAGCACTTGGACGATGCGCTGTGGGCACACCGCACCGCGCACAAGACACCCATCGGGACTTCACCATTCCGGTTGGTCTATGGAAAAGCGTGCCACCTGCCAGTAGAGCTAGAGCACAAAGCATATTGGGCCTTACGCATTTGCAACCTCAACCTAGACGAGGCCGGAAAGGAGCGTGCATTTGAGCTCAGCGAATTAGAAGAGCTGCGCCTGGATGCCTATGAGAGACTGCGCGATTACAAGGAGTGGACAAAGGCGTTTCATGACAAGCATATCCTCCGACGCATTTTCACGCCAGGAGACCAGGTATTATTATTCTTATCACGCCTGAAGCTCATGCCTGGAAAGCTGCGCAGCAAATGGACAGGACCGTACACAGTCACCAAGGTTTTCCCCTACGGAACACTCGAGTTAGAAAACGAGCACCGGCATCGTTTTCAGGTAAATGGGCAGAGAGTCAAACGGTATCTCGGAGAACCTTGGGATGGTACAACGCGCGACATTGAGTTGGCAGAACCAGAAATAACAGATGCGCCAGCTGACGCGCCAGAGGCACCACCAGATGCACCAGAGGGAGAACTAGAGACTATTGCTCACATTTCTTCTTCCTCTTCATCTGCCCTCGTTACTGCAGATTTCTCACATATTATCCATGCTGACTTCCCTTCTCACCCTTTGCGCAGGACCAAGCAGAGCACAACCCATGCACGAGCGCAGGATCATTCAGGAGCAAGAGTGGGGGAGGTCGCTGACACACATTTTGGCACGTAACAAGGTACAGTCGAGCCAACGACGTTAAACAAAGGCACTTGTCGGGAGGTAACCCGACTCGTTTTACTTTTTTATGTCTTTCTTTTAGTTGTTAGCTTTGACTTTATGTTTTTCGTTTTTATGTTCTTTATTTTTGCTTGCATGCATATGCGCGCTCTCCGTGCGCTTGAGCTTGAGTCGTGGGGACACGACTCTGTTTAAGTGTGGGGGGGGGGGGAGCGTTACACGTACATTTCACGTTTTTTTTAGCATTTTTAGTATAGCTTAGTTTAATTGAAGGAAACAGTAGCAGCAGTGCGCTGTGTGCGGGTTGCGCGCACTGATCAGCTTGTTTGCGCTATCCATATTGCGCGGTGCGCTATCAACTATTTTTAGTATTTTTTTCGTTTTTCTGCTCCTGTTAGTTGGGATATACAGGGGATGTGGAGTTGACAGAAACGCTCCAGAGAGGCGGTTAGTCGCTTGCGCTTCAGAGGAGAGGTATATGGTCAAGAGCGCGAGTGGAGGCTAGTGCTTCGCGACCTTCGGAACAAATAAGTGCGCTCGGTCACGCAGATGCCGAAGCCGAAATACCCAAAGCGTGGCGAGGTGGGAAAACAGACCACCTTCCCTCTGGAAGTAGAGCTAAGGAAGGCGGGCGCGGGTGTAAACGCGTGCGCCGACCTGCTGATAGAGGCTATTTGTACGCATTATTTAGATCATAACCCTATGCTTGTTTGCAATATTTTATGAGCAGGACTACTCGTTTCTAGTGTTTTTGTATTACAGGGCAAAACGAGTCCTTGAGTCGGATACGCGCTAACAGGCAGCGTCCTAGGAGTGAGAGATCCGCCTGCGGAGATAGCAGCACGAGCAGAAGAGAAGATGGCGAGAGTCAGTAGCGGTGCGCTAGCCGATGCGCTAGCCGAATGCCATGCGCCAGGCCCAAAATCCAGTGACCAGATTTGGAAGTTGCCAAAGGTGAACTTCCTGGGCAATATATAAACGAAGGAAGTCTAGGGTTTCAGGAGACTTTTTCTGGAGGCCGAGAGGCACACAGAGAGAGAGAGACATCACAGCCGTCATTGGACAACGCACATCAGAGAGAGCGGCAACACTGGAAAACACACGGACTTGTTGAGAGGATTTGCGCCAGCCAACTGCGCCAGCCGAGAAGACAATCTGCACGCACTGTTGCTACTGTGTTTCTCAGACATATTAGACCTTATTTACTATTCTATGATGTTTATTACTAGCATGTCTAGCTAAACTCTTAGTGTTGGTCGGGCATGAATCTATGAAGTATTACCTTTGAGACTTGAGCTTAATGCATAGTTTATTTACTTGTATTAATTCTGTGCACACTGAGACAGTTAGTTGCATAAGTAGGGGAAGCCTTGAACCGCAATCTTACTTGTGTTGCTTGCTTGTCGTATGTTAAACTAGTTGCATGAGTAGGGGAAGCCTTGAACCGTAATCTTACGGTGACGACTAGGAGTAACAAGCTAGGGTAAGCAGTTGCTACTGTGACAGGATTCGCAGCTGTTTTAGTCTAGTTCTAGGATTAATAGCACATGAACTTTGAACGGAACATGCGCACGTGTTAGGAAGCCTTTACCGGACACTAACCCGAGTAAAACACAAACTATAGACGTTTAGAGTCGATGATAAGGAATGCACGCATAGAGGATTGTCTGCCCAATACTTCTCATAGTCATAGTATCTAATCTCTACTGCTTGCGCACGTCTAGTGCAATTTCCTGCGTTACGCTAGCTACTGTTCATTTGCGCATCGCGCATCCCAATCTCACACAACCCCCATTTTTAGTGTAGACGACAGGATTGAAGACTGAACTACTTGCTCCCTGTGGAGATCGACCCTTACTTAACCGCTGTACTGGTGGAAGAGGAAGAATTATATTTGACGCGCACAACGACGCGCGATCACCTGCGTAGACAGACCAAGGAGGGAGAGCGGGGCGGTGTTCCATAGCTGTTATCCGGAGGCCGAGACTGGAACCATTCTGGGAAGATAGGAACCATAGACAAAGCTGTACGAAAGAAAAATACCAGCAGACGATATGCGCTACAAAAGAAACAGCATGCGCACTGATAAACACCAGCGTGCGCAAGTTCACAAAAGAGAAAAAAATCATCATCAAAAAGGCTTGAGTTCCCAGGAAGGGCGCAGAAGAATCACGCATCGGAAGAAGCTTGCGCTGTTAACCATATACCTATCCTCGGAGCAGAGCTGACAACCTGGAGCCTATGAAGAGCTATCTCCCAGCCATCCAAAATAATTTTTCATCCCAGCCGAGAGGTAATGAATTTCGAAATTATTATACTTGAAACTGTTGAGAGCAGATGTGCGCAGGTGGTAGAGCAGCGCAAGGTGTTCAGCAGCGTAGACCGCGCCAGAGTGCAAGACTGTGCGCTAGACTCCAGAGAGGTAATGGTATCCGTGCTTGAGTGTTTGTTCGAGGATGAACAAGGGGCAAGTGTGGGGGGTTTTGATAGAGCCTATTTATACGCATTATTTAGATCTTAACCCTATGCTTGTTCGCATTATTTTATGTACAAGATTACTGGTTTCCAGTGTTTTTGTATTGCAGGGCAAAACGAGGGCTTAAGCCGGATACGCGCTAACAGGCGGCGTTTAGGACGCACAGCACACAGCCTGCGGATCTAGCGGCGCAAACAGAAGAAATGGCGAGACACAGCGGAGTTGCGCCGACCAAATGCGCTAAATAGCATGCCGTGCGCCAGGCGCAGAGTCCAGTATTTCCTAATCCCGACATGACCAGATTTGGAAGTTGCCAAGGATGGACCTCTCGAGCAGTATATAAAGGAGAGGAGGTCTAGGGTTTAGAGAGAGGCTCGGAGACTTTCGGACACACACAGAGAGGCAACACCCCACGAGAGAGCGACAAACTGGAAAACACACGGACTCATTGAGAGGATTTGCGCCAGCCGATTGCGCCAGCCGAGAGACATTCTGCACGCACTGTTTGCTACTTGTTTCTCAGATACATTAGTTATTATTTACTATTCTATGATGTTTATCACTAGCATGTCTAGCTAAACGCTTAGTGTTGGTTGGGCATGAATCTATGATGTATTTCCTTTGAGACTTGAGCGTAATGCATAGTTTGCTTACTTGTATTAAACTCTGTGCGTACGGAGACAGCTAGTTGCATGAGTAGGGGAAGCCTTGAACCGCAATCTTACTCTTGTTGCTTGTTCGTCATATGTTAAACTAGTTGATAGCTTGACGGTGACAACTAGGAGTAACGAGCTAGGGTGATCAGTTGCTACCATGAACGGATTCGTAGCTGTTTTAGTCTAGTTCTAGAGGTTAATAGCACATGAACTTTGAACGGAACATGCGCACGTGTTAGGAAGCCTTGACCAGACACTAACCCAAGTGAAATCAAGCTATAGACATATTAGAGTCAGTGATAAGGAATGCACTCATAGAGGATTGCCTGCCCAATACTTCTCATAGTCATAGTATCTAATCTCTATTGCCTGCGCACGTCTAGTGCAACTCCCTGCGTTTTACAACTGTTCACTTGCGCACTGCGCAACCCAATCACTCACCCCCCAATCTTCGTAAGTGTAGGTCACTGGCTAGAACTGAACTACTTGCTCCCTGTGGAGATCGACCCTTACTTAACCGCTGTACTAGTGGAAGAGGAAGGAATTATATTTGATGCGCACGACGACGCGCGATCAAACACCAGCTCTCCTACTCGGACGAGGACGTCCTCTATCATGCCCGTCGGTTGCTTACACGACCGATCCGCTAGCTGAATGGTGAGACCTGCAGGCTTTAGTGGTCCAAGGCGCAATGACGCATACAAGGAATAGGGAAGCACATTTATAGATGCGCCTAAGTCAATCATGCAGTTGCTTACTGTGGTCTTACCTAAAGTGCATGGGATGGTGAACGTACCTGGATCCCGGCATTTAGGTGGTACCTTATGTTGCACGATTGTTGAGGCCTGCGCATTTAGCATTACCTGTGCGCACTCGCCTTTCCTCCTCTTGTTTGTGCACAGCTCCTTTAAAAAATTGGCGTACCTAGGGATCTGCCGAACTGCTTCAATAAGGGGAATGTTTATTTCCACCTTGCCGAATAACTCGTAGAGCTCCTTATCAAGCGCTTCTTTCCTAGCCGATGGTGCCTGTACAGGAAAAGGTGCAGGTATGTTAGTACGATTCATGTCTTCGTCTTTCGATTGCGCCATACCTGGCGCCTCGCCCTGCTGGCTTGTGGCTTGCGCTTCTGGTTGCGCATCCGGCTCTGCTGGGTCTGGAGCTTGCGCAACTGGTTGCGCGGGCGCCTTTGCGGTCTGCTCTGTTCCTACCGTGGGCCCAGTCCTCAGTGTCACTACGTTGACTCCTCCCTTGGGATTCTGGATCACTTGCGAAGGCAGGTTGCCATAGCTCTTTTTCAGCTTGTGAAGGTATGTGGCATCATTGACAAACTCCTACAAAGTGAACTAGAGCTTGCTACAGCAAGTATGGAAAGAAAACAGCTGATGAAGAGCATTCCAGAGTGAGCAAACTCAGTAAGTGGCGCTCCAGATGAAGACATTAAGTAGCGCTCCAGATGAAGACATTAAGTGGCTAATGTCTTCACGAGGCGCGCGACTTAATGTTGCCTTGGGGCGCTCGAAAATCTGAAAGAGATCATGAAGACATCAGCTTGTGCAATCTGGGCAGAGTGACTATCTCTGTATTCAAGTGGAGTAAGCAAGTGCAATAGCAACCTCTGGAGCAGAAGTTCAGCAGCAGAAGTATTGCACACCTTCAGACAGCTTGTGCTACAGCAGATGCTGCAGCACAAATGCTGTAGCACAAATTTAGCTTCCTCGAAGATTGCATTCAAACAACAAATCAGTGGACCGAAGGGCTTCCGGAAAGAGCTGAATATTCAGGAGAATATTTCTGGAGTGTCTCTCAAGAACAAGGGCAGATTTGTTGAAGTGAAGATATGATCTTGTAGAGATCTTGGAGGATCTTCCTTAGAATTGATGGGATTGTTTCCTAATGCATTTAGGAAATTCCAGCAGCAGCAAACAGCTACAGCAAAGGTGAACAAGGTCAATTGCCTAAACCTGGAAATTGCTTAAAGTGGTGTGGGTATTTAAGCAGAAGGTTCGAGGGCTGAAGAGTGTGATCGAAGCTGAGTAATACACGAGAGTAGACACAGATTTTAGAGAGAGGATTTTCTGGGTGCTACGGACGTTGTTCTTCGATCAAACACACACGGGCAGAGCGTTGAGCGCAGAGCTGTGGTGTGCATTGCAGAAGAGAATCAGGTCTTGCAAAGACTGATTCGTGCATTGATCTGGAAGCCAATTCAGAGCTGGTGAGCTTGTTGGTTGATCAAGAGGCAGCCGTGGGAGAACTGACGGGTGGAAGGCTCGGTCGAGGTTCGTGCGGAAGAACTCACTAGTGGCAGGTGGTCACTGAGTGAGGGGGAGTTACTCAGAGTGTGCAGCGCTCTTGGAGTGGTTCGATCGGCTCGGCAGAAGGCCTTGGAGCGACGCGGACAGTGTGCTTCAGCTGTGTGTTACAGCTGTTGCTGCAGCAACCCTGCTGAGTAGTGTAGGATAGAATAGGCTGAGTTCTTTGAGAGGATTGTAGCTATTCTAGACTGACATATTGTAGAGGGTGTGCTGGCACAAATCAGAGCTTGTTCTGATTGTGCTGAGTAGTCAACAAGAGGTTGAGTAGCATAGGTTGCGTGCGTTGTAACCTAGTGTACTTGGAACCTTTGGTTGAGTGGATTGAGGACTGGAGAATAGTCCTCCCCAGACGTAGGCAGATTGGCCGAACTGGGTGAACAAACTTGTGCATTGTTTGTTGCTTGCTGAGATTAATTCTTGTGAACAAGAGTGTGCTGCAGCAACTGCTTGTTCACAAATCTGCCGGATTGAGACACTGTGAAATTTCACAGCTCATACACCGTGGTAGCGATCTGTGATAGCTGCTTTTCAATGGACTCGAACCTCTTGTCATACTTCTCATCATTCTTGCGCACTGTGTCTGCTAGCTGCCCCACGATATTTTCTAAGGATCGCCTCGGCTGCTGGTTGTTTTGCGCTGGTGCGTCAGTGCGGCGATGCGGTGGATTGTAGGGCGCAGCTTGTTGCGTCTGCTGTGGTGCGTGCTGCTCCATGGACTCCCTCTGGAAATTGTTGTCCTCCTTCCATCTGACCCATTTGCGGCTAGTCGAAAACGCGACTGATTCTGCCTCTGCGGCCCTCTATTATCCCATCCTCCTAGAGCATTGACATCTCCTGATTCCTCGAAAAGTGTGGGACATGCATCGGTTTTGTGCTCAGTGGACGTACAGAACTCGCATGCCTTTGGCGCAGCTGGTGGCGCCCCCTGCGCATGCATCAACTTCTGCAGCATGACCTTCATTTTCTTTATCTCAGCGCTTGTTTCTACCTGATGCACAGAACGAGCACGACTATTTTCAAGTGTTAGCTGATGTCTTACCTGTCCAGCAGAGTCTTCTATCAGCTGCCACGCGTCCTCTGGGTACATGTTGCAAATGTCGCTTCCTGCGCATGCATTCAATAATCTTAGCTCCATGGGTAGCAATCCGTTCAGGAAATTCTCTATCAGCACATTCTGGGGCAGGCCGTGATTGTAGCAATTAGCCTCCAGCTCCCTGAAACGCTCATAATACTCGATAGTGATTCTCCTGCGCCCTGCCTAGGTGCGGCCAACTCCCTCCTGAGTAGCGCGATCTTGGCTGCAGGATAGAACTTGTCCAAGAACTTCTTCTGAAGCTGCTCCCATGTGTGAATAGATCCTGCTGGCAAGCTCATCAGTTAATGCCTGGCGGTGTCACACAATGAAAAAGGGAACGCCTTCATCTTCAGCGCTTTGTCGCTCTCCCCTTCGGCCTTCATGTTCTCGCAAATGACTAGGAATTCTCGCACATGCTTGACTGGGTTCTCGTTGTTCATCCCGTGGAACTTGCGAGCTCCTTAGCTCAAAATGACCGTGTGGTGGAAGCACTATGCACCATGGCTGGTTAACCGTGATTGGAGCTGACATCTCGCGCACTGTTCTGCGTCGCGCGGCCTGTCGCGCGGGTGGCGCATTATACACTTCAGCGGCCATCCTCGCTTCAACTTCGCGCTGCACTTCTTCTCTGAATCGAACGACACTGAAGTGTATCTGCTCCTGCAATGTCTGGGGTTCTACCCCCTAAATTATCTCCAACGACACTGTTATCCTCCATGACCTGTTCTAAAACTCAAAGAAAACAAAATTAAAAGACAACTAAGCTGTCGCGTCTGTCAGTGCGCAACTAGAATCTGCGCAGTGCAACTGTTTCAAAGTTGCGCAGGCTGATGTTGATTGCGCGCTGTCAGAAACAACAACGAGAATAAAGCAAACAGAAATAACTAACTACTGTAAAAGAAAACTTAAACTAGTTAAAGCTTATCTGTGTTGCTCCCCGGCAAAGGCGCCAAAATTTGATCGCGCGTCGTTGTACGCGTCAAATTAATCCTTCCTTCTCCACTTAGTACAGCGGCTAAGTCAGGGTCAATTCCACAAGGAGCAAGCAGACTCGTTCTAACTAGTACCTACAACTTAACGAAAATTGGGTTGTGAGTGGTTGGGTTGCGCAGGTGCACGAATAAACAGTAGTGAACGCAGAATTTGCATTAAACGTGCGCAGGCAGTAGAGATTAAGTACTATGACTATGAAAAGTATCGGTGCTGACAATCCTCTATGAATGTATTCCTTATCATTGACTCTAAACGTCTATAGTTCGATTTACTGAAGTTAGTGTCCGATCAAGGCTTCCTAACATGCGCGCATGTTCTGATCAAAGTTCATGAGCTATTAATTCTTAAAACTAGTCTAAGCAGCTACGAATCCTGTCACAGTAGCAGCTGATTATCCTAGCGCGTTACTCCTAGTTGTCACCGTCAAGCTATGATAGAGCCTATTTATACACACTATTTAGATCCTAACCCTACGCTTGTTTGCATTATTTTGTGTACAAGATTACTGGTTTCCAGTGTTTTTGTATTTCAGGGCGAAACGAGGGCCTAAGTCGGATACGCGCTAACAGGCAGCGTTTGAGACGCGCAACACACAGCCTGCGCAGCTAGCAGCGTAAACAGGACAGATAGTGGCAAAGTCGACTACGGTGCGCAGACCGATTGCGCTAATCAGTGTGCAGTGCGCCATGCGCAGAATAGTGGTGTTTCCAAATCTTGACACCACCAGATTTGGAAGTTGCCAAGGCTGGGCCTCATGAGCGGTATATAAATAAAGGAAGGCTAGGGTTTGAGAGTATCAATCAAACACATTGATAGCACCAAGAGAGGACCACAGCACACGAGAGAGCGGCAGAACAGAAAAACACACGAGCCCGCTGAGAGGACCTGCGCTAGCCGACTGCGCCAGCCGAGACTCTGCAACCTGCACGCACTTGCTTGTTGCTGTTTTCTTGGATACTTTAGATATTATTTACTGTTTCTATGATGTTTACTACTAGCATGTCTAGCTAAACGCTTGGTATCGGTTGGGCATGATTCTATGAGTATTTCCTTTGGTATCGGTCTAGCTCATGAACTTTGATCGGAACATGCACACATGTTAGGAAGCCTTGATCGGACACTAACATCAGTAAACCAAACTATAGACGTTTAGAGTCGATGATAAGGAATACACTCATAGAGGATTGTCTGCGCCGATACTTTTCATAGTCATAGTACTTAATCTCTACTGCCTGCGCACGTCTAGTGCAATTCCTGCGTTTACTACTGTCTACTCGCGCATTGCGCAACCCAATCACTCACACCCCCAGTTTTCGTAAGTGCAGGTTACTAGTTAAAGCTAATCTACTTGCTCCCTGTGGATTCGACCCTGACTTTGCCGCTATACTAAGTGGAGAAGGAAGGAATAAATTTAACGCGCACAACGACGCGCTATCAAGCTACCAACTAGTTTAACATATAACAGACAAGTAGTACGAGTAAGATTGCGGTTCAAGGCTTCCCCTACTCATGCAGCTAGCTGTCAACCGTGTGCACAGAATTAATATAAGTAAACAAACTATGCATTAAGCACAAGTCTCAAAGGAAATACTCATAGAATCATGCCCAACCGATACAAAGCATTTAGCTAGACATGCTAGTGGTAAACATCATAGAAATAGTAAATAACAGCTTAAGTATCCAAGAAAACAGTAACAAGCAGGTGCGTGCAGGTTGTTGTGTCTCGGCTCTCGCAGTCGGCTAGCGCAGGTCCTCGCAGCAGCTCGTGTGTTTTTTAGTTCTGGCTCTCTCTCCTCGATATTGCCTCTTCTGATGTGTGTCTGTGATGATGCTTCAAACCCTAGCCTTCCTCTCTTTATATACTGCTCATGAGGACAATCTTGGCAACTTCCAAATCCTATGGTGTCAAGATTTGGAAACACCACTATCTTGCGCATGGCGCACTGCGCACATTGGTTCGCGCAGTCGGTCTGCGCACCGCACTCTGAATCTGCCACTTCCTATCCTGTTTGCACTGCTAGCTCCGCATGGCGCACTGCGCCTATTAGCACGTATCCGACTTAGGCCCTCGTTTTGCCCTGGAATACAAAAACACCGGAAACCAGTAATCTTATACAAAATAATGCAAACAAGCATAGTGTTACGATCTAAATAGCGTGTATAAATAGGCTCTATCAGTTCCACAAAGAGAATTGACGTTGGCGTTTTAGGCAAGCAAAATGAAGTGCTATTCTAGTCACGCAAATATCAAACAATATTTATAACCAAGTGACCTCGGATCGAACCCAAGGGAAAAGCTTAGACTAATTGACAACTAATCAATGCTACTATCGTAAGTCTACGGTTTTTGGGGGGGAATATGTCCTCCTATAGAGGTATCTCTAGCAGGCACTAAAGATAAATGATATTCTTGAGTTCTACTTAATGAATAAAAAGAAGGGGTGACTAGGGATTCAACTTCTCTCCTAAGATATGAAGAAATGAAATAACTCACTAATACATGCATGAACTACATTTGGTTGATAAAAGCAAGGCTAATGCATCGTCCGCTCTAGGTTCAACTCTCGCTCCTTCCCTAGAATGGAGAGGATACATAAATGACATGGTTCTCAAACTCTCATTCTATTGAACCGTGTAGAATTTGAGTCCCATAACCGCACCCTCTCGGTCTATTGGCCGGTTACTCAAATCCGCTCAAAACTTAGCCTAATGTCAAGAATGCATGTCGCTCTCACGCACAAACACTCCATCTATGATCATACGATAGCTACGAAACATCCTAAGTTCAACTCTCGCTCCTTCTTTACGGGTTCTAACCAAGCATACTCACTTAAGCATTTCGTCAAACACTTGGTGTGCATACAATGAATACATAGCTAGGGCACAATATAATCAAACCAACCTTCATTCAATGCAATAACAATAGTGTTCTACATCATATCCAATCCTAGGGGATCCATTTAATCCCCAATCACAAAAGTAACTACTCACTCATAATCAGTGTGCACAAATACATGACAACTAAGGGAATCTTCAATCCAAGCTTCAATCTTCCATCAAGCTTGGTCTTCTTTGAGTTTTTGTCGCCTAGGGTTGCAAAAAGTTGGAAGCTCCTTTATAGGGTTGAGAAAATATGCAAGCTCTACTTCTTTACTTCTATCTCCTTCTATTTATACTTTGTGAAGATTTCCAAAAAGAGCCTGAAGTGACCGAATCACTTGATTCGGTCAATGTCCATGTGATTGTCTCGAAGCTTTTGTTCAGTGGTGTCTTGAGTTTGGGCGAATCAATTATCCTGGCCGAATCACTTTTGATTCGGTCAAACGTCTTTGTTTTGATACGGTCAAACGTCTTGTGGAGCTAAACTGATTCGGGCACCTCTGGGCGAATCACCTCTGATTCGGCCGAATCATCTGTTCAGTAGTGGTCTCGGACTGGGCGAATCAATTTTCTTGGCCGAATCACCTTTGATTCGGTCACACCCATTATGTGATTCGGTCAAATCTTCAGGACTTCCCCGGATCAGGTCAATTCGCGCAGCTGAGGGTGATTCGGTCAGGCTGCTGGGCGAATCACTTCTGCAGTTTGCTCAGCTTTTCTTCTTTTGATCTCCATCAACCGGAATTCGCCTAGATTTTCTTCGGGCCGCTTCGTATTGCGAGATACATAATTTTAACCTGAAATGGACGAAGAAATCATCAAATGGCTTTATAGAATTGCGGAACAAACAAGAAGTAAGGGAAAAATGTGGACAAATACGAGGTTATTTGTCGGCTCATCAAAACACCCCACACTTAAGACTTGTTCGTCCCGAACAAATATGTGCATAAGTCAAGCGAGAGTTTTCAGAAAAGGAATACTCACAAATCCCAATTGCAATCATCCATGAGAGTTTAAAGTCCAAATATAGCTAGCTAAGCAAGTAGTTCACTATCACCTCAAATGGGAATAGAGTTGTGCAAATTATTCACTTCACGCAAACTCTAAGGATCATTCACTTCAATGCGACAATAAATGTTCATAGAATCGATGTCAACCTAGCATTCGTCAAATTCAAATTTCCGCTCAATTTCCTATGCAAGTAGTATGAAGATAAGCGTCGCTAGCACAAAAATTTTGTCAAATCAATCACATATGCTTGCTAAAGGGAAGTCCATAAGCTCAAGACAATAAACTCGTTCTCAAAGATTAGGCTATACGTGATAAACCACAAGAGAAGAGGAGTTTTGACAATGAACAATTTAGAATTTCCTCGTACAAGTTTGGATGCTTAAGTAATAAATTACGAGGGTCATACCTTAGACGCTTCCTAAAAACCCAATGCAAAAACCTTGCTCACACATATGCGAAAGAACTTGCGGAAAAGGCACAAAGTCAAGAGTTAAGTGTGCCTATTTTTTTTGCGTTTATACAAATGCTTTCGAGGGGGAAATTACCTTCCTAACCCTCGGCAAATGCAAAACCTTCAAAATATGATAATTCTTTTTTTTTCTTTCTCTTTCATGTGCCTTTTTTTTCCTTTTTTTTTTTTTTTTTTTCTCTTCTTTCGCAATCATTTTGAAACACCCCACACTTAAGACTTGACAATGTGCCTAAATGTTATTTGATGGGGCATGAAGTGTGAGCAAAGCAAATGCAAAGGCTAAATTGGGACGCTAAAATCACCTAAAAGCAACCAAGAGCAAACACAAGGTTTTTGTATGAAAACATTTTTTTTTTTTGTGCTCGCTAAACTCAACTTCATTTTTCATGCATGGAAAGAGCTTAAAAATGAATCGAACTAAGCTAGCCGAACATCGAATCATGTGAATAAAATCATCACAAAGAGGATCAATCGACTTAAAGATGCGATTCATGAATTTAAGGCACAACTCAATTCAAAATATTTTTTGATACTACTTAATTGCTTAGCAAACATTACTTCGTGTGATCAATACTTAAAGCTTGGATGAGAGCAATTATGCGAGTGTAATGTGCTCAAAGTGAGTGTGTAGCATAGAATCAAGTTGTAGAAAATCAAAGCAAAAGCGCAAAACACCCCACACTTAGAATTCTGCTTAGTCCCTAAGCAATATAAAGAACAAAGGATGGTAAAGAGAAAGTTGCGAAGGAACTTGGCAGTGTATGATGCTCTTGGCAGTTGCAATAAATCTGAAACTCACAAAAAAGGGTCAGCGCAACACTTGAATTCCCATGTTTAAAACAGCTAGCTATGCGAGATATAATTAATGTAGAACATATAGCTAGGCATGAGGTTAGAAAACAAATGCGCGACAATGTATATGATGAGTTCACTTAGATATGTTTGTGTGCATCAATAGTCATGAATTTGTGCATTAATGTGCTTGAGAAAGGTTTTGAACAATGGCAAATAAGAGGCAGAAATTTCCAAACTCAAGACAGTGCTGCTGAAGAGTGCCCGAATCAGGTGATTCAGTGATGGCATATAATTGATTCGGTGACCCCAGGGCGAATCACTTTTGTTCGGATAAGAGTGGTTGGCCGAATCAGGTGATTCGGACAAGGCAAAAAGGATTGATTCGGCCAAGTGTCCGAATCACTTTAGCTGGGATAGAGGTTTGCCCGAATCACACTTGATTCGGACAAGGCAAAAAGTGGTGATTCGGCCTGGGTGCCCGAATCAAGTTACCTGGGCAGTTCGAAATAGAGTTTAAAAAAAATAATCTGCCAAAGAAACATTCAAGTGCCACAACCAATTGTCATACAAAAAATATCCCGGCAAAGCGCGTCAAATACAAATGGACAAGTCAAGCCGAATACATGTCAATTAAAACATCACAAGTCATGACACAAAATTGTAGCAACCTAAACCTCATTCCCTTGGTTTCCACTGCCAGCTCCAGGAGCTCCTTCAACATTGCCTCCATCCACTCTCCCTTCGAACATGGCTGAAACTGAGTCACTCGCAGCTGCGGTAGGCACAGCCGGCTGAGGTGGTGGCTGAGAGAAAGGAGCTGGAGGCGGTGGAAGGTCTGAAATACCCATGCTGGCTGCCATACGCACCATGACATTTCCTTGCCATGCGACAAAATCGAGGACAAGGGTGGATAATACCTCATGGGAGCGAATGAGCGTCGTGTGAGAATCTGAAAGTGAATCCAAGCGTGCGCTCAACAATGCCAGGCCTTCGCGTGGAATGGGCTCAGGCTCGACTGGAGGAATGGCAGCGGAAGAGGGTCTGAAATCTGGCATAGGCGCTGAGGTGTGGGCGGCTGGATCGGCTGCTGCTGGCATGGGTGGCTCGCTGGCCTGCCTGGGTGGTGTCTCTATATCAGGGAGTCCATGCTCCTTTCGCTTCCTCTCTATCCTCTTCTCCAAGTGTTGTGGCACATCGGGTCGAGTAATCCAACGAAGCGTCTTAGGTTCTATCATGTGCATCTTTCGGAGAGTTTCCAGGTTGAGAATTTTCTTTGGCAAGATTGCGGAGCAGTCTAAAGTGAATCCTAGCCACTTTGCGAGAAGTGTAATAAATGTCCCGCCACCTAGAGCGCGCCCTTTGTACTCCTTTCTCTGATATGACTCAAACTGAACCGTCAGTGCATCTACAATGTTTACTGATCTGCCGCGAGAGATGAGGAGCATTGATAGAGGCTATTTGTACGCATTATTTAGATCATAACCCTATGCTTGTTTGCAATATTTTATGAGCAGGACTACTCGTTTCTAGTGTTTTTGTATTACAGGGCAAAACGAGTCCTTGAGTCGGATACGCGCTAACAGGCAGCGTCCTAGGAGTGAGAGATCCGCCTGCGGAGATAGCAGCACGAGCAGAAGAGAAGATGGCGAGAGTCAGTAGTGGTGCGCTAGCCGATGCGCTAGCCGAATGCCATGCGCCAGGCGCAAAATCCAGTGACCAGATTTGGAAGTTGCCAAAGGTGAACTTCCTGGGCAATATATAAACGAAGGAAGTCTAGGGTTTCAGAAGACTTTTTCTGGAGGCCGAGAGGCACACAGAGAGAGAGAGACATCACAGCCGTCATTGGACAACGCACATCAGAGAGAGCGGCAACACTGGAAAACACACGGACTTGTTGAGAGGATTTGCGCCAGCCAACTGCGCCAGCCGAGAAGACAATCTGCACGCACTGTTGCTACTGTGTTTCTCAGACATATTAGACCTTATTTACTATTCTATGATGTTTATTACTAGCATGTCTAGCTAAACTCTTAGTGTTGGTCGGGCATGAATCTATGAAGTATTACCTTTGAGACTTGAGCTTAATGCATAGTTTATTTACTTGTATTAATTCTGTGCACACTGAGACAGTTAGTTGCATAAGTAGGGGAAGCCTTGAACCGCAATCTTACTTGTGTTGCTTGCTTGTCGTATGTTAAACTAGTTGCATGAGTAGGGGAAGCCTTGAACCGCAATCTTACGGTGACGACTAGGAGTAACGAGCTAGGGTAAGCAGTTTCTACTGTGACCGGATTCGCAGCTGTTTTAGTCTAGTTCTAGGATTAATAGCACATGAACTTTGAACGGAACATGCGCACGTGTTAGGAAGCCTTTACCGGACACTAACCCGAGTAAAACACAAACTATAGACGTTTAGAGTCGATGATAAGGAATGCACGCATAGAGGATTGTCTGCCCAATACTTCTCATAGTCATAGTATCTAATCTCTACTGCTTGCGCACGTCTAGTGCAATTTCCTGCGTTACGCTAGCTACTGTTCATTTGCGCATCGCGCATCCCAATCTCACACAACCCCCATTTTTAGTGTAGACGACAGGATTGAAGACTGAACTACTTGCTCCCTGTGGAGATCGACCCTTACTTAACCGCTGTACTGGTGGAAGAGGAAGGATTATATTTGACGCGCACAATGACGTGCGATCAAATTTTGGCGCCGTTGCCGGGGAGCAACACAGCTAAGTCTTTAGTCTGAGTTTTTTTTTATATATAGTAATTCTTTCAGTTTGTTTTGTTTTCGTTGTTGTTTCTGACAGCGCACATTCACATCAGCCTGCGCAACCTTGAAACAGTTGCGCTGCGCAGATTCTAGTTGCGCACTGACAGCCGTGAAATTTCAAGTGTCTCTACTTATGCAGATTTGTGAACTAGCAGTTGCTGCAGCACACTCTTGTTCACTTAAATGTAGACACAGCAGACAATGAATGGGACACAGATTTGTTCACCCAGTTCGGCCAATCTGCCTACGTCTGGGGAGGACTATTCTCCAGTCCTCAATCCACTCAACCAAAGGTTCAAATCACACTCGGTTACAACGCACGCAACCTATGCTACTTTAACCCCGTGTGGACTACTCAACACAATCAGAACAAGCTCTGATTTGTGCCAGCACACCCTCTACAATATGTCAGTCTAGAGTAGCTACAATTCTCTTCAAGAACTCAGCCTATTCTAGCCTACACTACTCAGCAGGGTTGCTGCAGCAACAGCTGTAACACCAGCTGAAGCACTCTGTCCGCGTCGCTCCAAGGCCTCCTGCCGAGCCGATCGAACCACTCCAAGAGCGCTGCGCACTCTGAGTAACTCCCCCTCACTCAGTGACCACCTGCCACTAGTGAGTTCTTCCGCACGAACCTCGACCGAGCCTTCCACCCGTCAGTTCTCCCGCGGCTGCCTTTGATCAACCAACAAGCTCCACAGCTCTAAATTGGCTTCCAGATCAAAGCACGAATCAGTCTCTGCAAGACCTGATTCTCTTCTGCAATACGCACCACAGCTCTGCGCTCAACGCTCTGCCCGTGTGTGTTGATCGAAGAACAACTTCCGTAGCACACCCAGAAAATCCTCTCTCTGAATTTCGTGTCTACACTCGTGTATCTCTCAGCTTCGATCACCTCTTCAGCCCTCAAACCTTCTGCTTAAATACCCTCACCACTTTAAGCAATTTCCAGGTTTAGGCCATTGACCCACAAAATCAATTATCTCCTAAAATCTAGGAGATTAGATTTGATTAATATCTTGAAACATATCTCCTTCTCCGACTGATAATCCTTGCTGAAATATGCTCAGCAGCATTTTAGAAATTCTTCTAAGCACTTTCACAAAGCTGCCAAACCTTCAAAACTCACCCAGCACAAAACTGTTATTCGGACAGTTGAACTAGCTCTTGAACCAGCACCTGCTGCAGCATCCCCTGCTGCATCTGTTGCTGGTTTACTTCTGCTGTATACTTCTGCTGGCCTCCTTGATTGATTGAGCTGCAGCAGCTCCTTGTTCACTCATGCTGGTTTTGTCAAACACTGCCATACTTGCATTATCAATCTCCCCCTTGGCATTTTGACAAAACCTTAAGCCAATGCACTCTTCCGAAAACCAGAAACGAAATACTCTAAATAAAATTAATAGAGAGTAAGTAGATGAGGCCACACTCGGCCATAGCATACTGACCACGCAGGGTCAAAAAGAATGTATCAATATTCAGCAGCACATATACATCTTCTCTCCCCCTTTTTGTCATAGATGCTCAAGGGGCCTGCTCCTCATCCTCCAGGAACTCCAAGTCTCTGATGAGGCTCCTGATCTGTCCCCGCCTGGCATCTCTCCTCTTGGCTTCAGCATCAAGAATAGCCAGCTCAGACCGGAGGTGGCACACAATCCTGGCACGAAGAGCAGACTGGATTGTGGCAGCAGGGGGAAGAGATTCCTCCAAGGGAGCTGGAGCTGAAGAACCACCCATGAGAAGATCCTCATAGGCAACATCCACTGCATGTTTTCCCTTGAATAATTTGTGATCAACAGTAAAGACCTGCAGCTCCTCAGATAATCCTTCAGTAATCGCTCCGAACTCTGGGTGCTGAGATACCATGATCCCATGGATGAGGGAGGGCAGCACAATGGGCTTGCTGGAGGAGGCACTCCCGGCATGTGTAGCAAGCTGAGGGAACATCACACTTCCTAGGCTGATCTTCCTTCTCTTTCCAATAGAATAAAGAAGGTTAGCAAAGTCTTTGCTGACCTTCCCTCTGTGAGAACTAGGAATCCAGTTCCTTGCACCAAGATGATACAGCAGAGCATACTTGGAGGTAAGCTCAGCTGCACTGAGATTCGGGCCGCCCCAAGACAGGCACACTCCCGCTGTAAGGGTCTTTGCCAATAATTCAGGCTTCACATCAGTGGGAGCCCTTGCATTCTCAGAAATCCCAAGGAATGCATCAATAATTTCCGGAGTAATAACCACTTGTTTACCCCTTACCCAGCTTCTCCCATACTCATCAGCTCCTTCTTCTCCAAATTTTTCTTCCATATTCACTATAAATTCTCTAACCAGAATAATATTGAAACGGTGAGGAAAGGTTAGGGACTTGAGCAGTTTTACCTCAGTCAGGAGCTCAATCATAGTGGCTGATCTATACTTGTCCTGCACCAGACGCTTCTCATGCACAATATGTTTCCTCTCAACAGCACTCCAGGATTGAGAGACGCTTTTGTTCCTGAACCATGTGCCTCCGACAGTGAGAGCAGAGAGATCTTCAGCTGCAGGACCTTTCTCAGAGGGTCCACCAAGAGATCCTTCTTCACTGGATGAGCTTTCACTACTGGAGCCTGGGATCAGGATAGGAGCTTTTCCCTTGTCTGAAGAAGGGGGATGTGCTGCAGCAGGTTCTTGTTCAGGGGACTCAGCAGCTGTTTCAACCCCTTCACCAATAATTCCTGGAGACATGACCAGTGATCTGCACTCTTCTCCTGCAGGAACTGCTGCAGCAGTCTCTGCTGCTTGTTCTTCCTCTGAAGCAGCTTCAGTCATATCCGCTTCTGGCAGCACAGCAGAACCGGAGACAGGTTCTCCATCACGTACCAGCCGCCTCCTCTTCTGCGAAGCTTCTTCAGAGGGAGAGGGCTCACTGTGCGACACAGGGAGAGGGTTTGGTTCCCACACAACCACCTCCAGCGGCTGAGCAGGGTCTTCGTTGCGTGCCTTGGTCCTTCTCTCAGACCTGCTTTGCCTGTCAGCTGCCAGATTCTTCTTCAGTCCGCGTGTCTTCACCATTTCTGCAGAGATGTGGAAGGAGGGAGGAGCGCACAGAGGATGATCGGCAGAGATTTCTGAGACGCCCTTTGCTCTTGATCTGTGCCCTAGAAAATATTTACCCGTTATTTTCTTTTCCTTTTTGAAGTGTAAGTCACGTGCCTCTCATGTGCAAATATTTTCTTTTCCATCTCAAGCAACCAACACATGTGAACAAGCTAATTCGGACCAGGTTGCTGCAGCACATGTGAGCTTGTTCACCTATTCACTTCAGGCTGCAATTTTTGCTCAGAGGATCCTTGAGAGATTCTGGTGGAACCTTCTTCACCCATACTTGGAATACACCAGAACGTTTCTTCTTCTGATCTTCCAGCCTCCTAACCCTTTGTTTGGGTTTCCATATTTGTACCATCTTTGATTTACCCTTGTTTTTAGTAATCCAGTGCCCTTGTGCAGCAACATGGAATGGAGTCTTTGTGCAACATGTGCTGATTCTGGATTTTACTCCCCCTTTTTCAGCTGAGCAAGTTCTGTGTTGCTGCTTCAGATTGAAATTGATCTTCTGCTTCCCAACACTTGTACCAGTACTCCACTTGTTCTGAGACGTTTGTTTTGTTTGAGAAAAAAGTTGTCCATGATGCTGCAGCATCCTCTTGTACACATGTCTAGATCCAATTTTCTCTGCCATTTTTGAGAAGGCATCTGAATTCTTCTTCTCGTCTGTCTCACCATCTGAGGCTTTAATGAACACTGTTCCTTTAGAGCTTTCTTCACCAGTATATCCAAGCCCTGCTTTCCCTTTTCCAAGTCTTTGGTAAGATAATATTTCGTCCAGAATATTGCTCTGCGGGTCAGCTGTCTTGGCTGCTGCTGGAGTGGATTCAACAGAGGTCTGTCTTACTGAATCTTCTCTTTTTAGAATAGTAACTTGATTATCAACTGAGGGTAGACATCTCCTTCGTTCTTCTTCCAAGAGATTTACTCTGTCAGTCAAGGTCTGATTGGTCTGAAGAACTGCCTCACACTGTTTGAGTATCTTCCTCAGAAGATCAGCAAAACTGTCAGATGAGTCATCGTCATCTTCACTCTCAGAGACTTCAATCCCATAGTGAATTTCTACCTTTTTTAGCTCATTGAGGTGGACATCTGAAACACTTGTCAGCACAACACAGTTTTCTTCATCACTCTCATCTGAATCACTCCATTTTGCTGTCATGGATTTGCTGTTCTTTTTCTCAGAATTCTTGAAGGGTTTGCTTGGACAATCAGCCTCAATGTGTCCGTACCCTTCACAGTTCCAGCATTGAACTCCCTTTTTCATCTCTTTCTTGTCATCATCGTCCAGTGCTGGTTCTTTCCCTTTCTTCTTTCTTTCACTGCCCCGTCTGAATTGTCTTCGCGAGGAAGGGCTTCTCTCAGTTCTGGATTCCATGTTTTTCAGAAACTTTCCTAGATTTTTAACCAGCATGCTCAACTGATCGTCTGGAACTGTCTGCTTGATTTCTGCTTCAGCCTTCAAACCAACATTCTTGTCCTTGGAAGCGGTGTCTTCTTTGACCAGTTTCATCTCAAATTGTTTGAGAGACCCCATCAGCTCTTCCAACCTCATGAATCTGACATTTTGTGCTTCTTCAATGGCTGTCACCTTCATGTCAAATTTTGTAGGCAGCGATCTGAGCACCTTTCTGATAAGCTTTTCTTCTGGGATGGGCTCACCAAGGGCATGAGCTTCATTTGCAAGATCACAGAGTTTAGCATTAAACTCAGTGACTGTTTCTTCATCCAGCATCCTCAGATTCTCAAATTGTGTGGCAATTATCTGGAGTCTTGACAGCTTCACTCTATCAGTTCCCTCATGGGCAGTTTGCAGAATCTCCCATGCTTGCTTGGCCATATCACAGTTTGAGATCAACCTGAAGTTATTAGCATTAACTGCAGCAAAAATTGCATTCAGAGCCTTTGAATTACCAGTTGCTGCAGCACCTTCTTCAGCAGTCCATTCCTCTTCAGGTTTAATTCTTGTCACTCCTTGCTGATCCATGGTGATTGGGGGAGACCACTGAACCACAACAGCTCTCCATGTCTTCTCATCAATAGCTTTGAGAAAAGCTTTCATTCTAGCTTTCCAATAACCATAGTTGCTCTCTTCCAGGAGTGGAGGTCTACTCGTGCTCTGTCCTTCCTTCATTGTCTTGGCAACTTCGGAGACACTGTAGGACCTTTTAAACTCTGTGTGTCGAGTTCCCGCTCTGATACCAATTGAAATTTCAAGTGTCTCTACTTATGCAGATTTGTGAACTAGCAGTTGCTGCAGCACACTCTTGTTCACTTAAATGTAGACACAGCAGACAATGAATGGGACACAGATTTGTTCACCCAGTTCGGCCAATCTGCCTACGTCTGGGGAGGACTATTCTCCAGTCCTCAATCCACTCAACCAAAGGTTCAAATCACACTCGGTTACAACGCACGCAACCTATGCTACTTTAACCCCGTGTGGACTACTCAACACAATCAGAACAAGCTCTGATTTGTGCCAGCACACCCTCTACAATATGTCAGTCTAGAGTAGCTACAATTCTCTTCAAGAACTCAGCCTATTCTAGCCTACACTACTCAGCAGGGTTGCTGCAGCAACAGCTGTAACACCAGCTGAAGCACTCTGTCCGCGTCGCTCCAAGGCCTCCTGCCGAGCCGATCGAACCACTCCAAGAGCGCTGCGCACTCTGAGTAACTCCCCCTCACTCAGTGACCACCTGCCACTAGTGAGTTCTTCCGCACGAACCTCGACCGAGCCTTCCACCCGTCAGTTCTCCCGCGGCTGCCTTTGATCAACCAACAAGCTCCACAGCTCTAAATTGGCTTCCAGATCAAAGCACGAATCAGTCTCTGCAAGACCTGATTCTCTTCTGCAATACGCACCACAGCTCTGCGCTCAACGCTCTGCCCGTGTGTGTTGATCGAAGAACAACTTCCGTAGCACACCCAGAAAATCCTCTCTCTGAATTTCGTGTCCACACTCGTGTATCTCTCAGCTTCGATCACCTCTTCAGCCCTCAAACCTTCTGCTTAAATACCCTCACCACTTTAAGCAATTTCCAGGTTTAGGCCATTGACCCACAAAATCAATTATCTCCTAAAATCTAGGAGATTAGATTTGATTAATATCTCGAAGCATATCTCCTTCTCCGACTGATAATCCTTGCTGAAATATGCTCAGCAGCATTTTAGAAATTCTTCTAAGCACTTTCACAAAGCTGCCAAACCTTCAAAACTCACCCAGCACAAAACTGTTATTCGGACAGTTGAACTAGCTCTTGAACCAGCACCTGCTGCAGCATCCCCTGCTGCATCTGTTGCTGGTTTACTTCTGCTGTATACTTCTGCTGGCCTCCTTGATTGATTGAGCTGCAGCAGCTCCTTGTTCACTCATGCTGGTTTTGTCAAACACTGCCATACTTGCATTATCAAGCCGCAACAACATTAGATATCTTTTAATTTCATTTTTCTTGAGATTCGGAACAGGTTATGGAGGATAACAGTGTCGTAGGAGACAACTTGGGGGACAGAACCCCAGAGGAAGCAAGGGCACATAACCGCGCAGCCCTGTTCAGAGAGGAAGTACAGCGCGAGGTTTAAGCAAGAAGGGCCGCTGAAGTGTATCATGCGCCACCCGTGCAACAAGCCGCGCGACGCAGAACAGTGCGCGAGATGTCGGCCCCTATCACTGTTAACCAGCCATGGTGCATCGTGCTTCCACTAGGCGGTCATTTTGAGCTAAGGAGCTCGCTCATCCATCACATGCCCAAGTTCCACGGGATGAACAATGAAAATCCAGTCAAGCATGTGCGAGAGTTCCTAGTCATTTGCGAGAACATGAAGACCGAAGGGGAGAGTGATGAGGCGCTGAAAATGAAGGCATTCCCATTTTCATTATGTGATACAGCTAAACACTGGCTAATGAATTTACCTGCAGGATCTATTCACACATGGGAGCAGCTGCAGAAGAAATTCCTAGATAAATTCTATCCAGCAGCAAAGATTGCGCTGCTCAGAAGGGAACTGGCCGCGCCAAGGCAGAGCGCAGGGGAGTCTCTGTCAGAATACTATGAACGTTTAAGGGAGCTAGAAGCCAACTGCTACAATCACGGGCTTCCCCAGAATGTGCTGATAGAGAACTTTCTAAATGGACTGCTGCCCATGGAGCTGCGACTACTGAATGCATGCGCAGGAGGGGACATTTGCAACATGTACCCAGAAGATGCGTGGCAGCTGATAGAAGATTCTGCTGGGCAGGTAAGACATCAATTGACGCTTGAAAGTAGCCGTAATCGTTCTGTGCATCAGGTAGAAACAAGCGCTGAGATCAAGGAAATGAAGGCCATGCTACTGAAGCTGATGAGTGCGCAGAGCGCACAACCAGTTGCACCAAAGGTATGTGAATTCTGCAGGTCCACTGAGCACAAGACAGACGAATGCCCAACACTTTTCGAAGAGACTGGAGATGTCAATGCCCTTGGAGGATGGGACAGCAGAGGACCGCAGAGGCAGAACCAGCCGTGCTTTGGGCTTGCCGCAAATGGATTCAGATGGAAGGAGGAGAACAATTTCCAGAGGCAGCCCACAGATCAGCGCGCACCACAGCAGACGCAACAAGCTGCGCCCTACAATCCGCCGCACCGCCGAAATGACGCACCAGCACAGAGCAACCAACAGCCGTGGCGTTCCTTGGAAGACATCATGGGGCAGCTAGCAGATACAGTGCGCAAAAATGACGAAAAATATGACAAAAGGTTCGAGTCCATAGAAAAGCAGCTATCACAAATAGCAACCACGGTGTATGAGCTGAAAAAGAGCGATGGCAACCTGCCTTCGCAAGTGATTCAGAACCCTAAAGGAGGAGTCAATGCAGTGACACTGAGGACTGGGCGCACAGTAGGAACAGAGTAGACCGCACAGGCGCCCGCGCAACCAGTTGCGCAAATCCCGGATCCAGCAGATCAGAATGCGCAACCAGAGCAAGATGCGCAACCGGAAGCGCCAGCCACAGACCAGCAGGGCAAAGCGCAAGGTATGTCTCACTCGAAAAACAGGGACAAAAATTGTACTAACATACCTGCTCCGTTCCCTGTGCAGGCACCACTGGCGAGAAAAGAAGCGCTGGACAAGGAATTATATGAGCTATTCAACAAGGTAGAAATCAACATACCTCTCATAGAAGCTATTCGACAGATCCCCAGGTATGCGAAGTTTTTAAAAGAGCTGTGCACAAACAAGCGAAGGAAAGGTGAATGCGCACAGGTAATGCTAAATGCGTAGGCCTCAGCGATCGTGCAACAAAAGGTACCACCCAAGTGTCGAGATCCAGGTACATTTACTATCCCATGCACGCTAGGTAAGACCACAGTGAGTAATTGCATGATCGATTTAGGCGCATCCATCAATTTGCTACCTTATTCTCTATATACGACATTCCGCCTTGGACCACTTAAGCCTGCAGGTCTCACCATTCAGCTAGCAGACAGATCGTGCAAACAACCTGCAGGCATGATAGAAGATGTCCTAGTTCGCGTAGGAGAGCTGGTCTTCCCAGCAGATTTTTATGTGCTCGAAATGGAGGGTGAATCAAGCGCCAGCAGTGCGCAAATCCTCCTAGGCAGACCGTTTCTGATGACCGCGCGCACGAAGATAGACGTATGGAGGGGCACGCTCTCCATGGAGGTAGATGGCGAAGAAATCCATTTCAACATATTCAAGGGGATGCAGCACCCACATGAGGACGCTACCGTGCACGCGATGGACGGCATTGACGATTTAGTCACAGAAGCGCAGTGTGCGAGCGCAACCATAGGACCAGAGCTACTGACACAGGCAGAGCTGGAGGAGCAAGAGGAGGAGCTAAGCAGTGCTGAACCAGCACCCACACAGGTACTTGATATAGTTCATATTTGCACCGCTAACAAAATCTTGCCCTCTATTGAACAGGCACCCAAGATCGAACTGAAGCAACTCCCAGAGCACCTCAAGTACATTTTCTTGGGCGATGAGGACACCCTGCCAGTGATCATCAAGAAGGGATTAGAAGAAGAGCAGGAGGCGCGCTTACAACAGGTACTGCGCAGGAACCAGCGCGCTATAGGATGGACTCTTGCTGATCTGCACGGAGTGAGCCCAGACGTGTGCATGCACAGAATTCTGTTGGAAGATGGTGCCAAACCATCCAGGGAGGCTCAGCGCAGGTTGAATCCAAACATGATGGAGGTAGTGCAAAAGGAAGTCCTAAAATTGCTTAGCGCAGGGGTCATCTACCCAATTTCGGACAGCAAATGGGTCAGCCCGGTGCATGTTGTGCCAAAGAAAGGAGGAATCACAGTGGAAGAGAATGCGCAGGGCGAACTAGTTCCCAAGCGCATTCAAACTGGCTGGCGCATGTGCATCGACTACAGGAAGCTGAACGCTGTCACGCGCAAGGACCACTTCCCGTTACCCTTTATGGACCAGATGCTGGATCGCTTAGCAGGTAAGCCTTATTTTTGTTTTCTGGATGGATATTCAGGGTACAACCAGATACCCATAGCTGCGGAGGATCAAGAGAAGACCACATTCACATGCCCGTTCGGTACGTTTGCGTTTCGGCGCATGTCTTTTGGGCTGTGCAACGCGCCAGGTACATTCCAACGCTTAGTCATGAGCATTTTTTCTGATATGATTGGTATATGCATAGAAGTGTTCATGGATGACTTCACTGTATATGGGAGCACCTTTGATGCATGTTTAACTCATCTAGATAAAGTTTTAGCGCGCTGCATCTCTATGAATTTAGTGCTCAATTACGAAAAATGTCATTTCATGGTCACGCACGGAGTAGTACTAGGACATATCATTTCAGAGGAGGGTATTAAGGTAGACAAGGCATGCTGGGTTTTACAGGCGTTTTATTAAGGATTTCTCTAAAATTTGTATACCCCTGTCTAACCTGTTGCAAAAAGATGTGTGTTTCGATTTTACTGATGAGTGCAGGGCGGCGTTCGATAAGCTGAAGGAAGCGCTGACCAGTGCGCCAGTGATGCGCGCACCAGACTGGAACCTGCCATTTGAGCTGATGTGTGACGCAAGCGATTACGCAGTGGGTGCAGTCTTGGGGCAGCGCGTGGACAAGAAGCCGTACGCCATTTACTATGCATCGCGCACGCTGGACTTTGCGCAGAGGAACTACACCACCACGGAAAAGGAGTTTCTGGCAATTGTATTTGCGCTGGAGAAGTTCCGAGCTTATGTCCTAGGCGCCAGAGTCATCATCTACACTGACCACGCAGCTATCCGCTACCTCATGTCCAAGAAGGAGACCAAGCCGCGCCTGATGCGCTGGGTGCTCCTGCTTCAGGAATTCGACTTGGAGATCAAAGATAAGAAGGGCACGGAAAATACAGTCGCTGATCACCTGAGCAGGATCGTCAAGGAGGAGGAGCCAGGTCAGATCAAGGAGACATTCCCTGACGAGCACCTGATGGCGCTGACAGGTAAGGTACCATGGTATGCGCATATCGCAAATTACCTGGTCACAGGTGCGTTTCCTCCGCATTTCAATAAAACTCAGTGCATGCGATTGAAACATGAGTCCAAGCATTACCTTTGGGAAGATCCTTACATGCTTAGAATAGGTCCAGATCAGATATTAAGGCGTTGTGTTCCTGACCATGAGATTAACTCTGTTTTGATGTTTTGTCATGCGCACGCATGTGGAGGGCACTTTGGTCCCAAGCGCACGAGCAGGAAAATCTTGGACTGCGGATTCTACTGGCCGCACCTATTCAGAGACGCATATGACCATTGCAGAAATTGCGACAGGTGCCAGCGCACAGGAGGAATATCCGCGCGCAACGAGATGCCGCAGACCCCGATTCTGGTAGATGAAGTGTTCGATGTTTGGGGAATCGACTTCATGGGTCCATTTCCCCCATCTGCCGGCTACGAGTACATACTGGTGACCGTGGATTACGTATCCAAGTGTGTCGAAGCTAAGGCCACGCGCAAGGATGATGGTAAGACTGTCGCTGACTTTCTCCGTACTAACATATTTTGCAGGTATGGTGTACCTAAGGCAGTCATCAGCGACCAGGGGACGCACTTCTGCAACAGGATTGTGGCGCAAGTTTTCAAGCACTATGGGGTGCGCCACAAGACGTCCACCGCTTACCATCCACAAACGAATGGACAGGCCGAAGTGTCTAACAGAGAAATCAAGCGCATCTTGGAAAAGACTGTGAGGCCATCGCGCAAAGATTGGAGCCAGCGCCTGGATGATGCGCTATGGGCATACCGCACTGCGCATAAGACGCCCATTGGGACTTCACCATTTCGGCTGGTCTATGGGAAGGCATGCCACCTGCCAGTAGAGCTCGAGCACAAGGCATATTGGGCCTTGCGTATTTGCAACCTGAACTTGGATGAGGCCGGAAAAGAACGCGCATTTGAGCTGAGCGAACTAGAAGAGCTGCGCCTGGACGCCTATGAGGGACTGCGCGATTACAAGGCGCGCACCAAAGCGTATCATGACAAGCATATCCTCCGGCGCACATTTGAACCAGGAGACCAGGTATTGTTATTTTCATCACGCCTGAAGCTCATGCCTGGAAAGTTGCGCAGCAAGTGGACGGGACCATACACCGTCACCAAGGTTTTCCCCTACGGAACAATCGAGTTAGAAGACGGGCACCGGCATCGTTTTCAGGTTAATGGGCAGAGAGTCAAACGGTACTTAGGAGAACCTTGGGATAACACAGCACGCGACATTGAGCTGGCAGAACCAGAGATAATCGATGCGCCAGCTGACGCGCCAGAGGCACCACCAGATGCACCAGAGGGAGAACCAAAGATCATAGCTCACATTTCTTCTCCCTCTGCATCTACCTTCGTTACGCATAATTTATCACATACTGACCTTCCATTTTACCCTTTGCGCAGGACCAATGAGATCGCGACACACACGCTGGCGCAGGAACACTCAGGAGCAAGAGTGGGGGAGGTTGCAGACACACGTTTTGGCACGTAACGAGGTACAGTCGAGCCAACGACGTTAAACAAAGGCACTTGTCGGGAGGTAACCCGACACGTTTTATTTCCGCCTATTTTATTTTTCTGTTTGTTTTGTGTTTTTTTGAGTTTTTGGCTAGTTTAGGACTTGGTCGTTTTTTGAGTCACACAGTAGTGCGCGGGACCGTGCGCCTGATGCGCAGGTCAGAAGCGCTAGCCAGGGGGGTATATAAGGCAGGACTTAAAAAAATAATTCCAACACTTTTTCACTCGACCGTTGCACACGAGCTCCCGCCGTCAGACTTCTGCCGTCGATCAGCGCCCACCCATCGTCCGTTTGGAGTGATTCACGGACCGCACAACCGCACAACACCCAGGTAACCTTCCCTCCCCGATTTGAGCAGTTCCGGTTAGGGTTTGCGCTGTGGAGGCAGTTTTTAGGGTTTTGCAATCGCACGAGGGTAGAGTGCGCGGATCAGAGCGGTGTTTAGTGCGTTGTGTCGGCGCGTAGTAGGCGTTCGTTCGGTACAAGTTTCGGAGATTTCTGGGCAGTTTCGATTTTGAAAGTTTCTAAGGAGCGTTGACCACAGTTGACCAGAAAACCAGCACAAGATGAGACCTGCCACAGACCAGGAGACCCCAGCTGCGTTCAGCAACAAATATGCCGCGTTTATAAGCCTGGAGATGTACGGGACCCCGTACATCAGCAGAGAGTTCCTGCGCGAGGTAGGACTGGAGGACCTTGTGGCGCAGAGGCTGGCGATCGCAGGCTGGGAGGCGCTGTTGGACCTCAACAGCGCATCTGACCAGGAAGATACGTGTGAGTTTTTGGCATCTCTAGAGGCAGGAGACAGGGAGATCAGGTACAGACACAGGGGTGTCTGGTTCATAGCTTCGGAGAGGAGGCTGAGGCGCGCATTCGGGTGCGCCAAGGTGCGTGCAGAGGAGTTAGACACGCACACTAACCAGGAGGCCTGGAGCGAGATGGCGACTGGGCCAGCATTTGCCGTGGGGCGCAGCAGGGGTCGAGAGCTGCGCGACCCGTGGCTGTTCTACTTGTGGCGCATAGTCGCTTATGCAGTCACTGGCCGTTTCAACGGCGCACCAAAGATCAGCCTCCTGGATTTGGACATTCTGAAGGGGCTGTACTATGGACGGAAGGTGCTATTTATCCTGAACATGGTGCACCACTGGAGCCGCGTCAGCATGAAGGGGCCGCTGACTTGCGGAGGAGTCATAACGCACCTGCTGCGGGCATTACATGGAGAGCCCGAGGTGCCAGAGCACACTTTGGTACAGGCTGTCCCTCTAGACCGCGCCCACATGCTGCAGATTAGGGCGGTAGCCCTGAAGGAAGATGGCACACTAGAGTGGTGCTACCGCCTGCAGCCGGCCAGAGCGCCGCGCCCCAGAGCAGAGAGCAGTGCACAGGGCGCAGCAGCAGCCGCGCAAGCCATGGAGGAGGATGAAGAACCAGAAGTGCCTCTGGTCAGGCGCCCAAGGACCCGGGCGCAGACTGGAGCGCACCAGAGGGCCCGTGCACCACAAGGGGAGCCAGTGACCATTTCTATCGAGGATTCTCCCCCTCGTGCACGTGCCAAGCGCCCAAGGACAGAGGCTGAGGAGGCGCCCGAGGAAGCAACCGCCGAGCAGCGCATGTTGTTCAACGTCATGCGCGTGCTTGAGTACCTGGCACCCGAGGGGGCAGATTTGAATATGAGCCCACCATCAGGGTGGAAATTTGGAGACCCTATTCCCCCTCTCCTCAGCCTGCACCATCCACCTCCTACCCGAACCCCAGCAGCCTCGGCAGCCCCAGTCCATCCAGCAGCACCTTCTCCCGCGCCAGCACCAGAACCAGCAGCCCCCGCAGCAGAGCCCACCCCTGCACCAGCACCGATACCACCACCAGTAGCTTCCCTTGCCCGGCCTTCTGTTCCGGAGTCCCCCATAGCCTATCCCAGCGTAGACTCCGATTCCATTTGGGATTCTCTTTCCGAGGACGAGTAGCCTGACCCCCTCGCCATAGTGCCACCAGCATCCAGCAACGACTACGTGACTGATTCTTCAGAGGATGAGGTGCTTGGCTCAGCCGCTGCGTCTAGCTCGGGGACCTTCTAAGGCCGCGGGGCAGCCGCATTAGTTTTCTTTAGGGTGGTGTCTTTTATTTTTGCTGCGTCTTATTGGATATTATGTGCTGAATATTTGTGCCGCATATTTTTGTGACCCTGTGCTACTGTTTGTGCTGTGTGACTATTTGTTTTTGTTCTCATGTTCTTTATTTTTTTGCATTACCTGCATGTGTGCGCTCTCCGTGCGCTTGCGCTTGAGTCGTGGGGACACGTCTCTGTTCAAGTGTGGGAGGGGGGCGTTACGCTTACATTTCACGTTTTTGAGCATTTTTAGTAGACCTTAGTTTAAACTGAAGAGAATAGTAGCAGCAGTGCGCTAGAGTGCAGGATGCGCATGCGCTCCAGCTTGTTTTGCGCTATCCATATTGCGTGCGCTGCTATCTACTGTTTTAGTATAATTTTTTCGTTTTTTGCTCCTGTTAGTTGGGATATGCAGGGGATGTGGAGTTGACAGAAATGCTCCAGAGAGGCGGTTAGTCGCTTTTGCTTCGAAGGCAAGGTATATGGTCGAGAGCGTTAGTGGAGGCCGGTGCCTCGCAGCCTTCGGGACAAAAGAGCGCGCTCAGTCACGCAGATGCCAAAGGCAAAACACCCAATGCGTGGCGAGGTGGGAAAACAGACCACCTTCTCTCTGGAAATCGAGCTAAGGAAGGCAGGCGTGGGTGTAAACGCGTGCGCTGACCGGCGCAGACCAAAGGAGAGAGAGCGGGGCAAGTTCCATAGCTGCTATCCGAAGGCTGAGACTGGAACTGCTCTGGGAATATAAGAAATTAAAGATGAAGCTGCACAAAAGAAAAATACCAGCAGATGATACACGCTACAAAAGAATCAGCATGCGCACATATACCTATCTTCGGAGTAGGAGCTGGCAGCCAGGAGCCTAAGAAGAGCTATCTCCCAGCCATCCAAAAATCTTCATCCCGGCTGAGAGGTAATGAATTTCGAAATTATTATATTAGAACTGTTGAAAGTAGTTGTGCGTAGGTGATAGAGCAGTGCGAGTTGAGCAAATTGCGCATTCGCATCAGAGTGCAAGACTGTGCGCTAGACTCCAGAAGAGGTAATTGTATCCGCGCTTCAGTGCTTGTTCGGGACGAACAAGGGGCAAGTGTGGGGGGTTTGATAGAGGCTATTTGTACGCATTATTTAGATCATAACCCTATGCTTGTTTGCAATATTTTATGAGCAGGACTACTCGTTTCTAGTGTTTTTGTATTACAGGGCAAAACGAGTCCTTGAGTCGGATACGCGCTAACAGGCAGCGTCCTAGGAGTGAGAGATCCGCCTGCGGAGATAGCAGCACGAGCAGAAGAGAAGATGGCGAGAGTCAGTAGCGGTGCGCTAGCCGAATGCCATGCGCCAGGCGCAAAATCCAGTGACCAGATTTGGAAGTTGCCAAAGGTGAACTTCCTGGGCAATATATAAACGAAGGAAGTCTAGGGTTTCAGGAGACTTTTTCTGGAGGCCGAGAGGCACACAGAGAGAGAGAGAGAGACATCACAGCCGTCATTGGACAACGCACATCAGAGAGAGCGGCAACACTGGAAAACACACGGACTTGTTGAGAGGATTTGCGCCAGCCAACTGCGCCAGCCGAGAAGACAATCTGCACGCACTGTTGCTACTGTGTTTCTCAGACATATTAGACCTTATTTACTATTCTATGATGTTTATTACTAGCATGTCTAGCTAAACTCTTAGTGTTGGTCGGGCATGAATCTATGAAGTATTACCTTTGAGACTTGAGCTTAATGCATAGTTTATTTACTTGTATTAATTCTGTGCACACTGAGACAGTTAGTTGCATAAGTAGGGGAAGCCTTGAACCGCAATCTTACTTGTGTTGCTTGCTTGTCGTATGTTAAACTAGTTGCATGAGTAGGGGAAGCCTTGAACCGCAATCTTACGGTGACGACTAGGAGTAACGAGCTAGGGTAAGCAGTTTCTACTGTGACAGGATTCGCAGCTGTTTTAGTCTAGTTCTAGGATTAATAGCACATGAACTTTGAACGGAACATGCGCACGTGTTAGGAAGCCTTTACCGGACACTAACCCGAGTAAAACACAAACTATAGACGTTTAGAGTCGATGATAAGGAATGCACGCATAGAGGATTGTCTGCCCAATACTTCTCATAGTCATAGTATCTAATCTCTATTGCTTGCGCACGTCTAGTGCAATTTCCTGCGTTACGCTAGCTACTGTTCATTTGCGCATCGCGCATCCCAATCTCACACAACCCCCATTTTTAGTGTAGACGACAGGATTGAAGACTGAACTACTTGCTCCCTGTGGAGATCGACCCTTACTTAACCGCTGTACTGGTGGAAGAGGAAGGATTATATTTGACGCGCACAACGACGCGCGATCAAGCATCAAGTCCAAGTCCGAGGTATTAACGTACCTGCCCCCATCCTTGCGGCTGTGAATGGATGTAGCTATGATACGGTGAATCAGCTGCCAAACTGGGGAGGTAATCATCGTGGCTGGCTGAGGGGAGTTGAAGAAAATGTCCTTCGCGGCGAGGTCCACCCAGAAATGGTACCGTTCGCGCTCTCTGAAATGCGGGGACTCACCAAGCTCAGTGCACCCAAAAGCTGTGCAAATATCTAGCGCGGGCAGGGTAAAAGTCTGCCCGCCTAATCGGAAGATCCAAGAACTGACAGTTTGGTCCCTCTTGCCATTGTGCCTTCGACTACCCTCAATATCTTCCTTCGTCGCAGAAAATGATGCCATGAATTACTGATTTTCGGTGAGTACCCGGATCATCCATCAAAATATAATGCATATCACTGGCACGAAGGTAATTACTGATTTCATCCATAACTTTAAGCTTGCTCAATGCGGCATGATCAGGATAAATGGGAGCCAGTACCTCATAACTCTCGTGCTCCGTCAATAAAGCTTGCATCTTGGCGTCCGCAGCAAGGATTTCTCCAGTAAGATAGCGGGGTCTCCTTGTCTCTGCTGCTCCAGAATGAGGGATAACTGCCAGCCTGGCTTGGGAGCGCGATGACTCTCCCACGAGTCTAAAATCATCGGAAGAGGAGGATGAAGATGAGGATGATGAAATTGAAATTTCACAGTGTCCTAGTTCAACAGATTTTGTGAACAAGCAGTTGCTGCAGCACACTCTTGTTCTCTTAAATATTGTTACAGCAAGCAATGAACAAGGCACAGGTTTGTTCACCCAGTTCGGCCAATCTGCCTACGTCTGCGGAGGACTATTCTTCAGTCCTCAATCCACTCAACCAAAGGTTCCAAGTACACACGGTTACAACTCACGCAACCTATGCTACTCAACCTCGTGTGGACCACTCAACACAATTAGAACAAGCTCTGATTTGTGTCTGCACACCCTCTACAATATGTCAATCTAGAATAGCTACAATCCTCTTCAAAGAACTCAGCCTATTCTAAATTACACTACTCAGCAGGGTTGCTGTAGCAACAGCTGTAACACACAGCTGAAGCACAATGTCCGCGCAGCTCCAAGGCCTTCTGCCGAGCCGATCAAACCTCTCCAAGAGCGCTGCACACTCTGGACAACTCCCCCTCACTCAGTGACCACCTGCCACTACTGAGTACTGCTGCACGACACTCGACCGAGCCTTCCACCCATCAGTTCTTCCGCGGCTGCCCTTGATCAACCAACAAGCTCCCCAGCTTTGAATTGGCTTCCAGATCAAGCACGAATCAGACTCTGCAAGTCCTGATTCTCTTCTGCAATACTCACCACAGCTCTGCGCTCAACGCTCTGCTCTTGGGTGATGATCGAAGTAAACTCCCGTCGCACACCACAAATTGTTCTCCTTGAATTCTGTGTATGCACTTGTGTATCCCTCAGCTTCGATCAACCTCTTCAGCCCTGAACCCCTTCTGCTTAAATAGCAGCACCACTTTAAGCAATTTCCAGGTTTAGGCAATTGACCCAACAAGATCAAATATCTCCTAAAATCTAGGAGATTAGATTTGATTATTAACTCCAATGCAAATCTCCTTCTCTGACTAGTAAACCGAGCTGGAATATGCTCTTCAGCAATTTAGAAATTCTTCAGATGCTCTGCATACGGTTTCCAGCCCTTCCGAACAAGCCCAGACAGCTGCTACTTCTTGGACAGTTGAAACAGCTTGTTGAACAAGCTCCTGCTGCAGCTGCTGCTAGTTCACTTCTGCTTGGCTTGCTTGTTTATTTGAGCTGAAGTAGCTCCTTGTTCACTTATGCTGGTTTTGTCAAACACTGCCACACTAGCATCATCAATCTCCCCCTTGGCTTTTTGACAAAACCCACCAGAGATTATTCTTGAGGAATTCTCCTCCACTTCTTAGCCTGCTCTTCTCCTCCCCCTTTTTGGAATAAATGACGAGGGGGTGTGTGATAGAGCCTATTTATACGCATTATTTAGATCATAACCCTATGCTTGTTCGCATTATTTTATGTACAAGATTACTGGTTTCCAGTGTTTTTGTATTTCAGGGCAAAACGAGGGCCTAAGCCGGATACGCGCTAACAGGCAGCGTCTAGGACGCACAGCACACAGCCTGCGGAGCTAGCGGCGTAAACAGAAGAAATGGCGAGACACAGCAGAGTTGCGCCGACCAATGCGCTAAGCAGTACGCCGTGCGCAGGCGCAGAGTCCAGTAGTTCCTAATCCCGACATGACCAGATTTGGAAGTTGCCAAGGATGGACCTCTCGAGCAGTATATAAAGGGGAGGAGGTCTAGGGTTTCAAAAGAATAATAAAAAAGAGACCTTCATCATCAGAGGACCACGAGAGAGCGAGAGAGCGGCAAATTGGAAAACACACGGACTTGTTGAGAGGACTTGCGCCAGCCGATTACGCCAGCCGAGAAACATTCTGCACGCACTGTTTGCTACTTGTTTCTCAGATACATTAGTTATTATTTACTATTCTATGATGTTTATCACTAGCATGTCTAGCTAAACGCTTAGTGTTGGTTGGGCATGAATCTATGATGTATTTCCTTTGAGACTTGAGCGTAATGCATAGTTTGCTTACTTGTATTAAACTCTGTGCATACGGAGACAGCCAGTTGCATGAGTATGGGAAGCCTTGAACCGCAATCTTACTCTTGTTGCTTGTTCGTCATATGTTAAACTAGTTAATAGCTTGACGATGACAACTAGGAGTAACGAGCTAGGGTGATCAGTTGCTACCTTGAACGGATTCGTAGCTGTTTTAGTCTAGTTCTAGAGATTAGTAGCACATGAACTTTGAACGGAACATGCGCACGTGTTAGGAAGCCTTGACCGGACACTAACCCAAGTGAAATCAAGCTATAGACATATTAGAGTCAGTGATAAGGAATGCACTCATAGAGGATTGTCTGCCCAATACTTCTCATAGTCATAGTACTTAATCTCTACTGCCTGCGCACGTCTAGTGCAAATTCCTGCATTTTACAACTGTTCACTTGCGCACTGCGCAAACCAATCACTCACCCCCCAATCTTCGTAAGTGTAGGATACTGGCTAAAACTGAACTACTTGCTCCCTGTGGAGATCGACCCTTACTTAACCGCTGTACTGAGTGAAAGAGGAAGGATTATATTTGACGCGCACAACGACGCGCGATCAAATTTTGGCGCCGTTGCCGGGGAGCAACACAGCTAAGTTCTAGCTAGTTTACGTTTTCCTTTTAGTAACTAGTTATTTCAGTTTGTTTTGTTTTCTCGCCGTTGCGCTGCGCGGATTCTAGTTTCGCACTGACAGACGCAGCAGCATTAGTTATCTTTTAATTTCGTTTTTTTTTTAGATATAGAACAGGTTATGGAGGATAACAGTGTCGTAGGCGACAACCTAGGGGACAGGACCCCAGAGGAAGCAAGGGCGCATAACCGCGCAGCCCTGTTCAGAGAAGAAGTGCAGCGCGAGGTTGAAGCAAGCATAACCGCGCAGCCCTGTACAATGCGCCACCCGCGCGACAAGCTGCGCGACGTACAACAGTGCGCGAGATGTCGGCCCCTATCACTGTTAACCAGCCATGGTGCATCGTGCTTCCACCAGACGGACATTTTGAGCTAAGGAGCTCGCTCATCCATCACATGCCCAAGTTCCACGGGATGAACAATGAAAATCCAGTCAAGCATGTGCGAGAGTTCCTGGTTATATGCGAAAACATGAAAACCGAAGGGGAAAGCGATGAGGCGCTGAAGATGAAGGCATTCCCATTTTCACTGTGTGACACAGCCAGACATTGGTTGATGAACTTACCCGCAGGATCCATTCACACCTGGGAGCAGCTGCAGAAGAAATTCCTGGACAAATTCTATCCCGCAGCAAAGATCGCGCTACTCAGAAGAGAGCTAGCCGCGCCAAGACAAAGCGCAGGGGAGTCACTGTCAGAGTATTACGAGCGTTTCAGGGAGCTAGAGGCCAACTGCTACAATCATGGCCTGCCCCAGAATGTGCTAATAGAGAACTTCCTGAATGGGCTGCTGCCCATGGAGCTGAGGCTATTGAACGCATGCGCAGGAGGCGACATTTGCAACATGTATCCAGAAGACGCGTGGCAGCTGATAGAAGACTCTGCTGGTCAGGTAAGACATCAGCTAACACTTGAAAATAGTCGTACTCGTTCTGTGCATCAGGTAGAAACAAGCGCTGAGATCAAGGAAATGAAGGCCATGCTGCAGAAGTTAATGAGTGCGCAAAGCGCACCACCAGTTGCGCCAAAGGTATGTGAATTCTGCAGGTCCACCGAGCACAAGACTGATGAATGTCCCACACTATTTGAGGAAACTGGAGATGTCAATGCTCTTGGAGGATGGGATAACAGAGGGCCACCGAGGCAGAATCAGCCGCGCTTTGGACTGGCAGCAAATGGATTCAGATGGAAGGAGGAGAACAATTTCCAGAGGCAGTCCTCAGAACAGCGCGCGCCACAGCAGACCCAACAAGCTGCGCCTTACAATCCATCGCATCGCCGCACCAGCACATAACAACCAGCAACCGAGGCGATCCTTGGAAGATATCGTGGGGCAGCTAGAAGACACAGTGCACAAAAATGACGAGAAATATGACAAGCGGTTCGAGTCCATTGAAATGCAGCTATCACAGATTGCGACCACAGTATATGAGCTGAAAAAGAGCGATGGCAACCTGCCTTCGCAAGTGATTCAGAACCCCAAAGGAGGAGTCAATGCAGTAACACTAAGGACTGGGCGCACGATAGGAACAGAGCAGACCGCGAAGGCGCCCGCGCAACCAGCTGCGCAAGTCCCGGATCCAGCAGAACAGAATGCGCAACCAGAGCAGAGTGCGCAACCTGAAGTGCCAGCCGCGAGCCAGCAGGGCGAAGCGCCAGGTATAACACAAATAAAAGACAAGGGCACGAATCGTACTAATATACCTGCACTTTTCCCTGTGCAGGCACCCTTGGCTAGGAAGGAAGCGCAGGACAAAGAGCTCTACGAGTTATTCAGCAAGGTGGAAATCAACATTCCCCTTATTGAAGCAGTTTGGCAGATCCCAAGGTACGCCAAGTTTTTGAAAGAGCTGTGCACAAACAAGCGACGGAAGGGCGAGTGCGCACAGGTAATGTTAAATGCGCAGGCCTCAGCAATCGTGCAACATAAGGTACCACCTAAGTGCCGAGACCCAGGTACATTCACTATCCCATGCACTCTAGGTAAAACCACGGTGAGCAACTGCATGATTGATTTAGGCGCATCCATCAATTTGTTACCGTATTCTCTATATGCAACATTGCGCCTTGGACCACTAAAGCCTGCAGGTCTCACCATTGAACTAGCGGATCGATCGTGCAAACAACCTGCAGGCATGATAGAAGATGTTCTTGTACGCGTAGGAGAGCTGGTGTTCCCAGCAGATTTTTATGTGCAAGAAATGGAGGGCGAATCGAGCACCAGCAGTGCGCAAATCCTACTGGACAGACCTTTCCTTATGACCGCGCGCACAAAGATAGATGTATGGAGAGGCACGCTCTCCATGGAAGTGGATGGCGGAGAGATCCATTTCAATATTTTCAAGGGGATGCAGCACCCACACGAGGACGCCACAGTGCACGCAATGGACGACTTGGATGATTTAGTAACAGATGCGCAATGCACAAGCGCAACAATAGGACCAGAGCCTCTGGCACAAGCAGAGTTGGAGGAGCAGGAGGAAGACCCGAGCAGTGCTGAACCAGCACTCACTCAGGTACATGATATAGTTCATATTTGCACCGCTAATAGAATCTTGCCCTCCATTGAACAGGCACCCAAGGTCGAGCTGAAGCAACTCCCAGAACATCTCAAATACATTTTCCTGGGAAATGAGGACACCCTGCCAGTGATCATCAAGAAAGGATTAGAAGAGGAGCAGGAAGTGCGCTTACAGCAGGTGCTGCGCAAGAACCAGCGCGCCATAGGATGGACACTTGCTGACCTGCGCGGAGTGAGCCCGGACGTATGCATGCATAGAATTCTATTGGAAGATGGTGCCAAACCATCCAGGGAGGCTCAGTGCAGATTAAACCCAAACATGATGGAGGTAGTACAAAAGGAGATTTTAAAGTTGCTTGACGCAGGAGTCATCTACCCCATCTCGGACAGCAAATGGGTCAGTCCAGTGCACGTTGTGCCTAAGAAGGGAGGAATCACAGTGGAGGAGAATGCGCAGGGCGAGCTAGTTCCCAAGCGCATACAGACTGGATGGCGCATGTGCATCGACTACAGGAAGCTTAACGCAGTGACGCGCAAGGACCACTTCCCGCTACCCTTCATGGATCAGATGCTGGACAGATTAGCAGGTAAGCCCTATTTCTGCTTCTTGGACGGATATTCAGGATATAATCAGATACCCATAGCTGCGGAGGATCAGGAGAAGACCACGTTCACCTGCCCGTTCGGTACGTTTGCGTTTCGGCGCATGTCATTTGGGCTGTGCAACGCGCCAGGTACGTTCCAACGCTTAGTCATGAGCATTTTCTCTGATATGATTGGTATATGCATAGAAGTGTTCATGGATGATTTTACTGTATATGGAGGTACCTTTGATACATGCTTGACTCATTTAGATAAAGTCTTAGCGCGCTGCATTTCTAAGAACCTAGTACTTAATTATGAAAAATGTCATTTCATGGTAACGCATGGTGTAGTACTAGGACATATCATCTCAGAGGAGGGGATCAAGGTAGATAAAGCTAAGATAGACCTTATTTCTAATCTACCTTATGCCACTAACGTGCGCGATGTGAAGTCTTTCTTAGGACATGCCGGATTTTACAGGCAATTTATCAAAGACTTCTCTAAAATTTGCATACCCCTGTCTAACCTCTTGCAAAAAGATGTGTGCTTCGATTTTACTGATGAATGCAGGGCCGCGTTTGATAAGCTAAAAGAAGCGTTGACCAGTGCGCCAGTGATGCGCGCGCCAGACTGGAACCTTCCATTTGAGTTAATGTGCGACGCAAGTGATTATGCAGTAGGTGCAGTCTTGGGACAGCGCGTGGACAAGAAGCCGCACGCCATTTACTATGCTTCGCGCACACTGGACGCTGCGCAGAGGAACTACACCACCACGGAGAAGGAGCTTCTGGCAATTGTGTTTGCGCTTGAGAAGTTCCGTGCATATGTTCTAGGCGCCAGGGTCATTGTATACACAGATCACGCAGCCATCCGCTACCTAATGTCCAAGAAGGAGACTAAGCCGCGCCTGATGCGCTGGGTGCTCTTACTTCAGGAATTCGACTTGGAGATCAAAGACAAAAAGGGTACGGAGAACATAGTTGCTGACCACCTGAGTAGGATCGTGAAAGAGGAGGAGCCAGGGCAAATCACGGAGACATTCCCTGACGAGCATCTGATGGCGCTGACAGGTAAGGTACCATGGTATGCGCACATTGCGAATTACCTGGTCACAGGTACGTTTCCTCCGCATTTCAATAAAACCCAGTGCATGAGATTAAAACATGAGTCCAAACATTATATTTGGGATGATCCATATATGCTTAAGATAGGACCAGATCAGATATTGAGGCGCTGCGTGCCTGACCATGAAATTAACTCTGTTTTGATGTTTTGTCATGCGCACGCTTGTGGAGGACACTTTGGTCCCAAGCGCACCAGCAGGAAAGTCCTGGACTACGGATTTTATTGGCCGCACCTGTTCCGAGACGCATATGATCATTGCAGGAATTATGATAGGTGCCAGCGCACAGGAGGCATATCAGCGCGCAATGAGATGCCGCAGACGCCGATTCTAGTGGATGAAGTATTTGATGTATGGGGCATTGACTTCATGGGGCCATTTCCTCCATCTGCCGGATACGAGTACATTTTAGTGGCAGTGGACTATGTCTCCAAATGGGTCGAAGCTAAGGCCACGCGGAAGGATGATGGTAAGACCGTCGCTGATTTTCTCAAAACTAACATCTTTTGCAGATACGGAGTGCCTAAGGCAGTCATCAGGGACCAAGGGAAACACTTTTGCAACAGGATTGTGGCGCAAGTTTTCAAGCACTATGGAGTGCGCCACAAGACGTCCACTGCCTATCATCCTCAGACAAATGGACAGGCCGAGGTCTCCAACAGAGAGATCAAGCGCATCCTGGAGAAGACTGTCAGACCTTCGCGCAAAGATTGGAGCCAGCGCCTGGACGATGCGCTGTGGGCATACCGCACTGCGCATAAGACACCGATCAGGACTTCACCATTCCGGTTGGTCTACGGAAAGGCGTGCCACCTGGCAGTAGAGCTAGAGCACAAAGCATATTGGGCCTTGCGCATTTGCAACCTGAACTTGGACGAGGCAGGAAAGGAGCGCGCATTTGAGCTCAGCGAATTAGAAGAGCTGCGCCTGGATGCCTATGAGGGACTGCGCGATTACAAGGAGCGGACAAAGGCGTTTCATGACAAGCATATCCTCAGACGCTCTTTCACGCCAGAAGACCAGGTATTATTGTTCTCATCACGCCTGAAGCTCATGCCTGGAAAGCTGCGCAGCAAATGGACAGGACCGTACACAGTCACTAAGGTTTTCCCCTACGGAACAATCGAGTTAGAAAACGAGCACCGGCATCGTTTTCAGGTAAATGGGCAGAGAGTCAAACGGTATCTCGGAGAACCTTGGGATGGTACAACGCGCGACATTGAGTTGGCAGAACCAGAAATAACAGATGCGCCAGCTGACGCGCCAGAGGGAGAACTGGAGACTATTGCTCACATTTCTTCTTCCTCTTCATCCACCCTCGTTACTGCAGATTTATCACATATTAACCATGCTAATTTCCCTTTTTATCCTTTGCGCAGAACTAAGAAGAACACAGCGCCTGCACAAGCGCGGGATCACTCAGGAGCAAGGGTGGGGGAAGTCGCTGACACACATTTTGGCACGTAACGAGGTACAGTCGAGCCAACGATGTTAAACAAAGGCACTTGTCGGGAGGTAACCCGACTCTTTTTTATTTTTACATGTTTTCTTTTTAGTTTTTTTAGTGTTTTTTTTAGGCAGTTTAGGACTTGTTATTTTAGTCGAGCAGCAGTGCGCAGGTCCGTGCGCACTACAGTGCGCAGGACCTCTGCGCCAGCCAGAGGGGTATATAAGGGCAGGACTTAGAATTTTTCCAGCACTTTTCTCATTCGACCGTTGCCAGCAGCCTTTACCTCCCGTTTCCACCAGCCGATCAGAGCTTCCAGTTAGAGAGATCTGCAGAGCACACGGCCGCACTACCCCCAGGTAACCCTTCCCCCCGATCTGAGCAGATTTTATTAGGGTTTGTACGGTGGAGGAGTGAAGATGGCAGATCAGGGCGGTAGCTGTGAAGGAAGATGCTGCAGATCAGGGCGGTAGCTGTGAAGGAAGATGGCACGTTGGAATGGTGCTACCGCCTGCAGCCGGCCAGAGTTCCGCGACCAAGGGCAGAAAGCAGTGCGCAGGGCACAGCAGCCGCACAGGAGATGGAAGAAGACGAAGCCCCAGAACCAGTTGTGCCTCTGGTCAGGCGCCCAAGGACCCGCGCGCAGACTGGAGCGCAAAGGAGGGCTCGTGCACCACAAGGGGAGCCAGTTACCATTTCGATCGAGGATTCTCCCCCTCGTGCACACGGAAAGCGCCCAAGGACTGAGGCAGAGGAGGCAGCATCAGATGAGCAGCGTATGATGTTCAACGTCATGCGTGTGCTCGAATACTTAGCGCCAGAGGGGGCGGATTTGAGTATGAGTCCACCATCCGGGTGGAGATTTGGAAACGCGATTCCCCCTCCCCTCAGCCTGCACCGACCACCTCCAGGTTCCCCCAGTGAGCCACATCAGCCAGCCAGCCCTCCTACTCAGCCCCCAGCAGCACCTTCCCCAGCAGCACCTTCCCCAGCAGCACCTTCTCCAGCACCAACTCCAGCACCAACCACAGAGTCAGCCCCAGCACCAGCAAAACCCACCCCTGAACCTGAACCAGTACCAGTACCCGCACCTTCCCCTGCCCAGCCGTCCATTCCAAGGTCCCCTATAGCCGAACCCATCATTAGCACCAGTTCAGAATCGCTATGGGACCGCGCTTCCGAGGATGACGGCGAGGCGCAGCCTGTCGCCCTATCAGTTGTACCGCCTTCCTCCAGCTCCGAATATACGACGGATTCTTCAGAGGAGGAGGCGCATAGTTCAGCGGCTGCGTCCAGCTCAGATGACATCTAGAGCTGTGGAGGGGAGCGCATATTTTCTTTTCGGGTGTTCTTTTCTTTTTGGTGCTGAACTCTATTTGTTATTCTGTTGCTATATTTGTGTTGAACTCGTGTCCTACATATTTTTGTGTCCCTATGCTATATTTGCGCTGCTTTGACTATTATTTTTAGGATTTTATGTTCTTTATTTTTGCTTGCATGCGTGTGCGCCGCCTCCGTGCGCTTGAGCTTGAGTCGTGGGGACACGTCTCTGTTTAAGTGTGGGGGGGGGAGCGTTACACTTACATTTCACGTTTTTTTGAGCATATCTTAGTGTAGCTTAGTTTAATTGAAGGAAACAGTAGCAGTAGTGCGCTGTGTGCGGGTTGCGCGCACTGATCAGCTTGTTTGCGCTATCCATATTGCGTCGTGCGCTATCAACTATTTTTAGTATATTTTTTTTCATTTTTTCTGCTCCTGTTAGTTGGGATATACAGGGGATGTGGAGTTGACAGAAACCCTCCAGAGAGGCGGTTAGTCGTTCGCGCTTCAGAGGAGAGGTATATGGTCGAGAGCGCGAGTGGAGGCCAATGCTTCGCGACCTTCGGAGCAAGAGAATGCGCTCAGTCACGCAGATGCCACAGGCGAAATACCCAAAGCGTGGCGAGGTGGGAAAACAGACCACCTTCCCTCTGGAAGTCGAGCTAAGGAAGGCGGGCGCGGGTGTAAACGCGTGCACCGACCTGCGCAGGTAGACCAAGGAGGGAGAGCGGGGCGGTGTTCCATAGCTGTTATCCGGAGGCCGAGACTGGAACCGTTCTGGGAAGATAGGAACCATAGACAAAGCTGTACGAAAGAAAAATACCAGCAGATGATACGCGCCACAAAAGAATCAGCATGCGCACTGATAAACACCAGCGTGCGCAAGTTCACAAAAGAGAAAAAAAATCATCATGAGAAAGGCTTGAGTTCCCAGGAAGTGCGCGGAAGAATCACGCATCGGAAGAAGCTTGCGCTGTTAACCATATACCCATCCTTGGAGCAGAGCTGACAACCTGGAGCCTATGAAGAGCTATCTCCCAGCCATCCAAAATAATTTTTCATCCCAGCTGAGAGGTAATGAATTTCGAAATTATTATACTTGAAACTGGTGAGAGCAGATGTGCGCAGGTGGTAGAGCAGCGCAAGGTGTTCAGCAGCGTAGACCGCACCAGAGTGCAAGACCGTGCGCTAGACTCCAGAGAGGTAATGGTATCCGTGCTTGAGTGCTTGTTCGAGGACGAACAAGGGGCAAGTGTGGGGGGTTTGATAGAGCCTATTTATACGCATTATTTAGATCATAACCCTATGCTTGTTCGCATTATTTTATGTACAAGATTACTGGTTTCCAGTGTTTTTGTATTTCAGGGCAAAACGAGGGCCTAAGCCGGATACGCGCTAACAAGCAGCGTCTAGGACGCACAGCACACAGCCTGCGGAGCTAGCGGCGCAAACAGAAGAAATGGCGAGACACAGCAGAGTTGCGCCGACCAATGCGCTAAGCAGTACGCCGTGCGCCAGGCGCAGAGTCCAGTATTTCCTAATCCCGACATGACCAGATTTGGAAGTTGCCAAGGATGGACCTCTCGAGCAGTATATAAAGGGGAGGAGGTCTAGGGTTTCAAAAGAATAATAAAAAAGAGACGATCATCATCAGAGGACCACGAGAGAGCGAGAGAGCGAGAGAGCGGCAAACTGGAAAACACACGGACTTGTTGAGAGGACTTGCGCCAGCCGAGAAACATTCTGCATGCACTGTTTGCTACTTGTTTCTCAGATACATTAGTTATTATTTACTATTTTATGATGTTTATCACTAGCATGTCTAGCTAAACGCTTAGTGTTGGTTGGGCATGAATCTATGATGTATTTCCTTTGAGACTTGAGCGTAATGCATAGTTTGCTTACTTGTATTAAACTCTGTGCATACGGAGACAGCCAGTTGCATGAGTAGGGGAAGCCTTGAACCGCAATCTTACTCTTGTTGCTTGTTCGTCATATGTTAAACTAGTTGATAGCTTGACGGTGACAACTAGGAGTAACGAGCTAGGGTGATCAGTTGCTACCTTGAACGGATTCGTGCTGTTTTAGTCTAGTTCTAGAGATTAATAGCACATGAACTTTGAACGGAACATGCGCACGTGTTAGGAAGCCTTGACCGGACACTAACCCAAGTGAAATCAAGCTATAGACATATTAGAGTCAGTGATAAGGAATGCACTCATAGAGGATTGTCTGCCCAATACTTCTCATAGTCATACTACTTAATCTCTACTGCCTGCGCACGTCTAGTGCAAATTTCTGCATTTTACAACTGTTCACTTGCGCACTGCGCAAACCAATCACTCACCCCCCAATCTTCGTAAGTGTAGGATACTGGCTAAAACTGAACTACTTGCTCCCTGTGGAGATTGACCCTTACTTAACCGCTGTACTGAGTGGAAGAGGAAGGATTATATTTGACGCGCACAACGACGCGCGATCAGTGTGTCTGGGAAAACTTATGGAGACAACACACAGAGCCCTAGAGAGGCTCTCAGGTCTTCAAACCGGGCTGCATCCAGAGATTTGGTAAAGATATCAGCGAGTTGTTTGGCAGACACCACATGTCGGAGCGAAATGACTTTCTTTTCAACTAGATCACGGATGAAGTGATGACGAATGTCAATGTGCTTGGTTCTGCTGTGCTGAACCGGATTCTTAGATATGCTGATGGCACTCATATTGTCGCAGTAAAGAGTCATTTCATCTTGAGCAATCCCATACTCACTCAGCATTTGCTTCATCCATAACATTTGTGCACAGCAGCTCCCAGCAGCGATGTATTCAGCCTCGGCAGTGGATAGAGAAATGCTATTCTGTTTTCTGCTGAACCAAGAGATCAGGTTATTCCCTAAGAAGAAACATCCTCCCGAAGTGCTCTTCCTGTCCTCTGAGCAACCTGCCCAGTCTGCATCACTGTATCCGACCAGATTGGCATTTGTGTCTCTAGTGTACCATAAGCCATAGTCCACAGTTCCTCCGACATATCGAATGATGCGCTTGACCAACTGCAAATGACTGTCTCTAGGACAAGCTTGAAATCTGGCACAGACTCCTACTGCATAGGAAATGTCAGGGCGGCTGGCCGTTAGATAAAGCAAGCTCCCAATCATGCTTCTGTAGACAGTCTGACGCACTTCCATACCGTGCTCATCTTTGATGGCTTTCACATGAGTGGCAGCAGGGGTTCGCTTGTGACTTGCTGAATCTAGCTGGAATTTCTTCACAAGGGACTTGCTGTATTTACTTTGAGCAATAAAGATACCATCCTTCTTCTGAGTAATCTCCAAACCAAGAAAATATGAAAGTTCTCCTACCATGCTCATTTGAAATTCTTGCTGCATGTGATTCACAAACTGCTTCACCAGGTGCTGGGACTTTGATCCAAAGACAATATCATCCACATATATTTGAGCAATGATCACATCTGACTGAGTTCTTTTGACAAACAAGGTTTTGTCAACTCCCCCTCGATTGTAGCCATGTTTTTCTAGGAATACTGTCAACCGTTCATACCATGCCCGAGGAGCCTGTTTTAGTCCATATAAAGCTTTCTTCAATTTATACACATGTTCTGGATGATGAGGATCTTCAAAACCTTTTGGTTGAGAGACATAAACTTCTTCAGAGAGATCTCCATTCAAGAACGCACTTTTAACATCCATTTGATATAATTTGAACCCCAGAAAGCAAGACATTGCTAGAAGAAGTCTGATGGCCTCCAGACGAGCCACTGGAGCAAATGTTTCATCAAAGTCTAGACCTTCAATCTGAGAATATCCCTGGGCAACCAGTCTGGCTTTATTTCGTGTAATGTTGCCCTTTTCATCAGTTTTGTTTTTGAACACCCATTTTGTGCCTATAATGTTTACCCCATTTGGTCTGTCTACCAGATCCCAAACATCATGTCTTTCAAACTCTGCCAATTCCTCCTGCATAGCCTTTATCCAGAATTCATCACTCATGGCCTCCTTGAAATTCTTTGGTTCAATGCTGGACATGAAACATGTATTGAGATAGGCATGACTTCTGGTTCTTCTTCTGTCTGAGGGATCCCCAATCACATTTGTCAAGGGATGATTCTTCTGAATCTTCTTTGGGGGCTGCCTTGAAGGTGGATCAGGAGCCTCAGTGTGAAGATCATCAGACAAGCTTTCCAATTGATCATCTGAAATTTCTGCTTCAGCATCTTTTGGAGCCGTAGCTTGTTCACTTCTGGTATGTCTATCAGGCACTTCTTCAAGATCAGAGTCTTCTTCACCAGTGTCGGAATCAGGTGTAGAGGCTTCTTCTGCATCATTGACAACCACATTTATGTACTCCATGACGGTCTTTGTTCGCTGGTTGAAAACTCGATAGGCCCTGCTGTTTGTTGAATATCCCAAGAACAATCCAGGATCACTCTTAGGGTCAAGTTTCTTTCTATACTCCCGGTCTCTCAGAATGAAACAGTCACTTCCAAAGATATGAAAGTATTTAACCGTGGGCTTTTTCTGATTCCAGAGCTCATAGCAAGTCTGCTGGGTTCCTCTTCGCAAGGTGACTCTATTGATGATGTAGCATGCGGTATTCATGGCCTCTGCCCAGAATTTCAAAGGAATCCTCTTAGCATGGATCATTACTCTGACAATTTCTTGGATTGTTCGGTTCTTCCGTTCCACCACACCATTCTGCTGAGGGGTAATGGGAGAGGAGTACTGATGTGTTATACCCCTTTGTTGACAGAATTCATCCATGTCTTTGTTTTCAAATTCTCTGCCATGATCACTGCGAATGCTGCTGATTCTGAGATTCTTCTCTTGCTCTAACTGAGACACCAGTGACACAATGACACTTACAGTATCTGATTTTTCCCTGATAAAATCAATCCATGTGAATCTGGAATAGTCATCAACACAGACAAATGCATACCTTTTCTTGCCTAGGCTCTCGACTTCCATTGGTCCCATCAGATCCATGTGAATCAGCTGTAGAGGCCTGGTGGTACCAATATCTTTGACTCTTGGATGTGAGGCCTTCTTCTGTTTCCCAATCTGACAGTCTCCACAGATGGAGTCTGTCTCTCCTTTTAGCAGTGGTATTCCTCGGACTAGACCTTCTGTGGCAATTCTCTTCAGAGTTCTCAGGTTAACATGTCCCATCCTTTTGTGCCATAAAGTCATTTCCTCGGCCTTTGTCAGCATACATTTCTGAATCCGTGAGTTTGGACTCACATTGAGAAGATAACAGTTGCTCTTTGATCTGGCTCCTTCCATTATACACTTTCCAGATTTATCGAGGACTTTGCATGAGTCTTTCGTAAACTTTACCTGTTTAGTCCCATCACACAGCTGGCTGATGCTAATGAGATTAGCCTTCAACCCTTCCACTAGAAGGACATTGCTCAGACTTGGCATTCCTTCCACAGCCAAAGTTCCTCTTCCCAGAACTCTTCCTTTCAGACCATTACCAAACTTCACACGTTGTTCCAAACAGGGAGTAATGTTTTTCAGAAAGGATCTTTCTCCTGTCATATGACCTGAACAACCACTATCAAAGTACCAGCTTATCTTGTCCGAGGTGCTAGCTGTGCTGACAAGAGCGAGGAGCTGAGTCTGCGCATGATTCTGCCTGACAGATTCCCTGGGTGACGCTATTCTGGCACAAGCTGAGAAACAATTTCTTTGAATATGACCTTTGCGACCACAGCTGAAACATTTTTTATACTTTAAAGCTCTCTTGTTACGGTGATATAGAGATTGCTGTAGCAAGTCCTGGTTCAATTGTTTTTGTGTTTTTATGCCTCTTCTTGCAGACCTGTATCTGGCCATGTTGCATTCATCTTCACTTAGCTCTTTCTCATCTTCACTTACACTAGCAGAGAGAGCTCTCTTTTTCATCCGTTTGCTGGTGCAGTTGAGTTGTCGATGACCGTAGCCTGCACAATTCCAGCATTGGACTCCCTTCTTCATTTCTTTCTTTCCGTCTTCACTCTGACCCGGTTCCTTTCCTTTCCTTTTACTTTCACCGCCCCTTCTGAATTGTCTTCGCGAAGAAGAGCTTCTCTCAGTTCTGGATTCCATGTTTTTCAGAAACTTCCCAAGGTTCTTAACAAGCATGCTCATCTGATCATCTGGAACTGTCTGCTTGGTTTCTGCTTCAGCTTTCAATCCAACATTCTTATCCTTAGGAGAGGTGTCTCCTTTAACCGGCTTCATCTCAAATTGTTTGAGAGACCCCATCAGCTCTTCCAACTTCATGAATCTGACATTTTGAGCTTCTTCAATGGCTGTCACTTTCATGTCAAATTTTGTGGGCAATGATCTGAGAACCTTTCTGATAAGCTTTTCTTCAGGGATGGGTTCACCAAGGGCATGAGCTTCATTTGCAAGATCACAGAGTTTAGCATTAAACTCAGTGACTGTTTCTTCATCCAGCATCCTCAGATTCTCAAATTGTGTGGCAATAATCTGGAGTCTTGACAGCTTCACTCTATCAGTTCCTTCATGGGCAGTTTGCAGAATTTCCCATGCTTGCTTGGCCATGTCACAATTTGATATCAACCTGAAATTGTTAGCATCCACTGCAGCAAAAATTGCATTCAAAGCCTTTGAATTACCAGTTGCTGCAGCATCTTCTTCAGCAGTCCATTGCTCTTCAGGTTTTATTCTAGTCACTCCTTGCTCATCCATGGTGATTGGGGGAGACCACTGAACTACAACAGCTCTCCATGTCTTCTCATCAATAGCCTTGAGAAAGGCTTTCATTCTAGCTTTCCAATATCCATAATTGCTCTCTTCCAATAATGGAGGTCTTCTTGTGCTCTGTCCTTCCTTCATTGTCTTGGCTTCTTCAGAGACACTGTAGGATCTTTTAACTCTGTGTGTCGAGTTCCCGCTCTGATACAAATTGAAATTTCACAGTGTCCTAGTTCAACAGATTTTGTGAACAAGCAGTTGCTGCAGCACACTCTTGTTCTCTTAAATATTGTCACAGCAAGCAATGAACAAGGCACAGGTTTGTTCACCCAGTTCGGCCAATCTGCCTACGTCTGGGGAGGACTATTCTCCAGTCCTCAATCCACTCAACCAAAGGTTCCAAGTACACACGGTTATAACTCACGCAACCTATGCTACTCAACCTCGTGTGGACCACTCAACACAATCAGAACAAGCTCTGATTTGTGTCTGCACACCCTCTACAATATGTCAATCTAGAATAGCTACAATCCTCTTCAAAGAACTCAGCCTATTCTAAATTACACTACTCAGCAGGGTTGCTGTAGCAACAGCTGTAACACACAGCTGAAGCACAATGTCCGCGTCGCTCCAAGGCCTTCTGCCGAGCCGATCAAACCTCTCCAAGAGCGTTGCACACTCTGGACAACTCCCCCTCACTCAGTGACCACCTGCCACTAGTGAGTACTGCTGCACGACACTCGACCGAGCCTTCCACCCGTCAGTTCTTCCGCGGCTGCCCTTGATCAACCAACAAGCTCCCCAGCTCTGAATTGGCTTCCAGATCAAGCACGAATCAGACTCTGCAAGTCCTGATTCTCTTCTGCAATACTCACCACAGCTCTGCGCTCAACGCTCTGCTCTTGGGTGATGATCGAAGTAAACTCCCGTCGCACACCACAAATTGTTCTCCTTGAATTCTGTGTATGCACTCGTGTATCCCTCAGCTTCGATCAACCTCTTCAGCCCTGAACCCCTTCTGCTTAAATAGCAGCACCACTTTAAGCAATTTCCAGGATTAGGCAATTGACCCAACAAGATCAAATATCTCCTAAAATCTAGGAGATTAGATTTGATTATTAACTCCAATGCAAATCTCCTTCTCTGACTAGTAAACCGAGCTGGAATATGCTCTTCAGCAATTTAGAAATTCTTCAGATGCTCTGCATACGGTTTCCAGCCCTTCCGAACAAGCCCAGACAGCTGCTACTTCTTGGACAGTTGAAACAGCCTGTTGAACAAGCTCCTGCTGTAGCATCCCCTGCTGCAGCTGCTGCTAGTTCACTTCTGCTTGGCTTGCTTGTTTATTTGAGCTGAAGCAGCTCCTTGTTCACTTATGCTGGTTTTGTCAAACACTGCCACACTAGCATCATCAGAACTGACTGGAGATGGCGGGGGAGAGGAGCGGATTATGATACCACTAGTAGCTCGCCTTGGCTTCGGTTTGGTTTTGGCTGGAGCTTTAGCTTTAGGTTTAGCAATGCCTTTACCCTTCTGAGCTGCGGACAGCTTCTTGGCAGGCGGTGGTCGTGGCTTTCCCGTAGTCGTCAAGTTAGTCCTGGCCATTGTAAAGCTGGGCGAAGGAGAAGGGTGACTCGGGGAAGTTGCGGCTGATTCGGGCGAAGAGGACTCGGACGAAGCTGCGGCTGATTCGGTGTCGGGAAATGCGACCAACGATTTAGGGTTAGCTCGGAAAGGGAGGGATTTAGTTGGGAAGGTCGGACGGAAGGTGGTTTGGGGTCTGAGGTAGTCGGACGGGAGCGCTCGGGCGGAAAAAGATTTAGGGCTCGGGGGAGAATGAGCGAATAAAGTGGATTCGCACGAATAAATCTCAAACCTCCAGCGAATTTGATTCGGGGACCTGCCCGAATCACCAATGATTCGCCCGAATCATTTACTCAGTGTATGTTCTCGGGTGAGCGAATCAACTAATTCGGGCGAAGGCTTGGCCGAATCGATCTGGGTAGCTGCTTGACCGAATCAAGTGATTCGGGGAGACCGTCCATGATTCGCCCGAACCATTTACTCAGTGGCGAGTTATACATTTTGGGTGCACGAATCAACTGATTCGGCCACTCATGAAAACTTATTCGGGCGAACCGACTGGTGTGTGTTAGCCACTCTGCACAAAGTCTTTCACTCAAATGCACCACATTCCTCAACCACTTTAAGACATCTAATATTCACTCAAAACACCCCACACTCAAATATTTTCACACATGAATAATCAAACCAAAAGGGGTAATTTGAGTGCACTCTACCACAAAAATCCCTAAAACCTCTAACTTCATATAGGCATGGCGCAACACAAAGTCAAAACATGATTCTACACTACAAACAAGTAGGAGCAAAAGCACAAATACTCACCAGCCTAGTTTAAAGTCTTGGCTAAGACGTAGCCGATTCCCTTCTTCATAAGAAACACACTTGAGAAGTCCTATGCTAGGATCCCTTCTCAAGCGGCGCAAAAGGAAAGCTTCGGATAATTTGGAGTCGTTTGTCGAAAAGCTTGGGTTCATCGAAATTGAGCTCTACCTCATTACATAGCAGATTTGTAAGAGGTCGAGCAATCTTCGAGAAGTTCTTGATGAACCTCCAATAAAATCCAGCGCGCTTGAGGAAACTCTTTATTTCTTGCGCGTCGCTCGGTGGTGGCAGCTTCTCAATAAAATCAACCTTGCCTCTATGCACCTCAATTCCACTCTTTGATGCAAGATGCCCCAACACAATATGTCCTTTAATCATGAAGTGGCATTTTTCCCAATTAAGCACAGGGTCCATTTCGATGCATTTTAGATTCGGTGGTAGGGGTTTCAATCCCTCACCGAATTCATCACCTTTTGGCGCCTCATTTACCTCATTTGTGCCATGATTAATATCAACGGGTTTCACTTCAATTCCCAATAGAGAGGTGAACGACAAGCTATTGTCATCTTGTGTAAGCAACTCCTGCTCAAAGCTTGTTAGTTCACCAAGAGAATCAAAAATATTGCATGCATCATCTTCGATGGTGTCCTCATCGAGAGTGTTACCGTCCTCCTTCTTCTTCTTTAATCTTTGCGGAAATGGAATGGGAGGCATATATGGAGCGGGCTCTTCAGCTTTTTCTTTTCTTCTCTTCTCAACTTCTTCTTGAGATGAAGACCCTTCTTTATCAACCTCAACGGTTGTGTTGGCAACTTTGGTCTTCAGTTGGGGCTCTTCTAAGATTCTTCCGCTCTTTAGGATGATGGCATTTATAGTTTTGGAAGAGTTCACATTCGGTTGAGAAGGCAATTTTTCTTGATATCTTGATGAAGAACTCGCTTGTTGAACAATTTGAGTCCCAAGCATTTCGCTATGCGCTTGCAATTGGTCGAGTTTTTGAAGGATGAGTTGGCTATCCTTTTGTTGTTGAGCTTGAGTTGCGGCCACTATTGCGGCAATGGATGCTAGGGATGGTTCCTCTTGGATAGGCGCTCTGCTTGGAAAGTTTGGGTCTTCATGGGACCTTACATACCCATCATTTTGATGCGCGGCTGCCATATGAAGGAGGGCGGATTTTATATCGAATTCTTGATCTTCACCCTCTTCCAAGTAGATGGGTGAGCCATAATATCGAATGGTCGGGGCGTTGTATGTCCAAACCGGTCTTTCTTCTTCCTCTTGCGGAAGAGGAGCATTTCCTTGCCTTCTTGGAATTTGTAGGTCCATATATTCTGGTTGTTCGGCTTGTGTAGGCGAAGGAGTATCCAAGTGAGGATTTAAGCTCGTGTGAAGCGGAGGGATGAGAAGGTTGGCTTGTAGTTGAGGTAGAAGCCTGTTCTTGTGCTCTCTTGCTCTTTGCTCTAGTTTGCATTCAAACACCTATGAAGCAATCAAAGAGAGCTTTTGTAAGTGTGAACTTTAATAAAGAAAAATAAGAATAGCACGCACGCAAGCAATTACGACAACTAAAAATAAAAAGGAAAATAGAAAGTGAAGCAAACTAACAATAAGTAATACTAACTAGCAATCTAGTCTAATGGCTATTCCCCGGCAACGGCGCCATTTTGACGTTGGCGTTCTAGGCAAGCAAAATGAAGTGCTATTCTAGTCACGCAAATATCAAACAATATTTATAACCAAGTGACCTCGGATTGAACCCAAGGGAAAAGCTTAGACTAATTGACAACTAATCAATGCTACTATCGTAAGTCTACGGTTTTTAGGGGGGGAATATGTCCTCCTATAGAGGTATCTCTAGCAGGCACTAAAGATAAATGATATTCTTGAGTTCTACTTAATGAATAAAAAGAAGGGGTGACTAGGGATTCAACTTCTCTCCTAAGATATGAGGAAATGAAATAACTCACTAATACATGCATGAACTACATTTGGTTGATAAAAGCAAGGCTAATGCATCGTCCGCTCTAGGTTCAACTCTCGCTCCTTCCCTAGAATGGAGAGGATACATAAATGACATGGTTCTCAAACTCTCATTCTATTGAACCGTGTAGAATTTGAGTCCCATAACCGCACCCTCTCGGTCTATTGGCCGGTTACTCAAATCCGCTCAAAACTTAGCCTAATGTCAAGAATGCATGTCGCTCTCACGCACAAACACTCCATCTATGATCATACGATAGCTACGAAACATCCTAAGTTCAACTCTCGCTCCTTCCTTAGGGGTTCTAACCAAGCATACTCACTTAAGCATTTCGTCAAACACTTGGTGTGCATACAATGAATACATAGCTAGGGCACAATATAATCAAACCAACCTTCATTCAATGCAATAACAATGTGTTCTACATCATATCCAATCCTAGGGGATCCATTTAATCCCCAACCACAAAAGTAACTACTCACTCATAATGAGTGTGCACAAATACATGACAACTAAGGGAAACATAAATGTAAATACAAAGCTAGGGTTTAAGAGAGGTTGGTGTAGAATCTTCAATCCAAGCTTCAATCTTCCATCAAGCTTGGTCTTCTTTGAGTTTTTGTCGCCTAGGGTTGCAAAAAGTTGGAAGCTCCTTTCTAGGGTTGAGAAAATATGCAAGCTCTACTTCTTTACTTCTATCTCCTTCTATTTATACTTTGTGAAGATTTCCAAAAAGAGCCCGAAGTGACCGAATCACTTGATTCGGTCAATGTCCATGTGATTCGCTCGAAGCTTTTGTTCAGTGGTGTCTTGAGTTTGGGCGAATCAATTATCCTGGCCGAATCACTTTTGATTCGGTCAAACGTCTTTGTTTTGATACGGTCAAACGTCTTGTGGAGCTAAACTGATTCGGTCACCACTGGGCGAATCACCTCTGATTCGGCCGAATCATCTGTTCAGTAGTGGTCTCGGACTGGGCGAATCAATTTTCTTGGCCGAATCACCTTTGATTCGGTCACACCCATTATGTGATTCGGTCAAATCTTCAGGACTTCCCCGGATCAGGTCAATTCGCGTAGCTGAGGGTGATTCGATCAGGCTAGTGGGCGAATCACTAGTGATTCGGCCGAATCACTTCTGCAGTTTGCTCAGCTTTTCTTCTTTTGATCTCCATCGACTGAAATTCGCCTAGATTTTCTTCGGGCCGCTTATTATTGCGAGATACATAATTTTAACCTGAAATGGACGAAGAAATCATCAAATGGCTTTATAGAATTGCGGAACAAACAAGAAGTAAGGGAAAAATGTGGACAAATACAAGGTTATTTGTCGGCTCATCAAGAATCTGTGAGTTCAGATTGCTAACTAGTCTACGAGATTAGACTGAGCGTTAGATTTCAGCTAGGTGAGAAGTAGAGGTGTAAGTCCTTGTACTGAGATTGTGGAATCTTGAGGATCGGAGCATCCTCCCCAGACGTAGGCAAGTTGCCGAATTGGGTGAACAAATACTGTGTCTTTTTTATTCTGTCAGTAGAGTAATTCCGTAGAAAGATGCAAAGAGTGCTTAAGCATAATCTATAACTCCGCATCAGCAACGCAGCAGAATTTCAATTGGTGTCAGAGCCATTCGCTGAACATACAGAATGTGATCCGGGGGAGTGTTGCTGATACATATGGCCTCCATGAAAGAAGGACATATCACCATCCGGCCTCCATTGCTCAAGGGAGTCAACTATGGGTACTGGATGGCTCTAATGAAGGCTTCATCAAAGCCATTGATGAAAGGGCTTGGAGGGCTGTCTTATCAAAATGGTCGCCCCCAATGACCGTGAACAGTGGAGGTGTCACCCACAAGCAACTTGAAAACAAGTGGATTGTCGACGAGGTAGCCTCAGCATCAGGAAATTCTAAGGCCTTGAATGATATATTTGCTGCTATGATTGCTAACAATTTCAGGTTGATCTCCAATTGTGACACTGCCAAACAAGCTTGGGAGATTCTTGAAACTTCTCATGAGGGGACAAACAAGATAAAGATCTCAAGACTTTAGATGATCACCTCAAGATTTGAATGTCTAAAGATGCAGGAAGAAGAGACCATTGCTAAGTTTAATGCCAGACTCAACTACATATTAAACGAGGCTCATGCACTCAGGGAGTCAATACATGAAGAAAAGCTGGTGCGGAAGGTACTCAAATCACTTATTTAAAAATTTGATATGAAAGTCACAGCCATCGAGGAAGCACAAGATGTGAAGAACGTGAGGCTGGAGGCGTTGATCGGTTCACTGAGGCAGTTCGAGATGAAAGTTACAGAGATTGCTTCACCACTCTCTGGGAAAGAATTTGGACTGAAAGCTGAAACAAAAGAGAAGGAGTCTGTCCCAAATGTGTGAACCAACAATTGTCTCTGCTGATCAAAATCCTTGCAAAGTTCATGAAGAGAATGGACCAGAAACTTTCATACTCAGGTTAGTCTTCCAGGGGGAGAAACCAGACAGGAGAAAATTCTCAAAGAAAGAACAAGGATGCTGACAAAGACAATGATGAACAAAAAGACAAACAGAAACGAATCCAGTGCTGGGAGTGCGAGGGATATGGACACAGACAGAGTGAATGTCCAAGTTACCAGAAGAAGAACATTAAGTCTCTCACAGCAAACTGGAGTGATGATAGTGAAGAGGAGACCGATCACAAAGGAAATCTAGCCCTGACTACTGTATTTCATAATGTTGATTCAGATCAAATAAAGATAGAGTTTCATTATGGAATTGTTGAATCTGACAGCGATGATGATGAGGAATATTCAGTAGAAACTGTAGCTAACCAGTTCAAACTGATACAACAAAAATGTCAGGAAGTCGTTGATGCCAATAGAGAACTAGTGTCAAAGGTTTTCGGAACTGGAAGATGAAAGAGACAATCTTCAAATTATCAACAATCAGACGATGTTAAGACAGTTGGTAAGGTATGTGAATAGAAAATCACACCTAAAGCAAACTGGGGAGAATCATCCATATTGGATGAGAATCTAGCTTACCAAATGTATGGAGGTAGGACTGAAGGTCTCGGATACACTAGTGATGAAGGAATAGGTATAACTACACTTATCAAAGCCACAGTGATTGATCAAAGTTCAAGTATTCAGAAGTGTTCAGTCACAATTGATCCAAAGAGAGTACTAGAAAAAAATACAAGAGAGTGCGAAAGCATTCTCTGGAGTAGTCACTGACAGCGCGTCGTCGTGCGCCTCAAATTTGTATTTGTAGTTCCTGTTAACACACTAGCAAGTGGTAAGCAGGATCGACCCCAAAGAGAGCAAATGAGTTAGAGTTCAAATGATAGTCACAGAGAATGGAACAATACTGAAGATATCAACTCAAGAGAAAATCAGTTCGGGGAATGCAATGCAACTAGTTATCATAGACCAAAAAACATGTATAAACTAATAATACTGCACTCCAAATTCTACTTGTTCTTAACCGCTAAGTTCTCGAACATGTATAATAGTTATTTGGCTACACCACAAATCGGTTCTACTGCTAGGTTCTCTCCAACAATGCAATCCAGTCAAGTGTAACACAATAAATATCAATCTAGCTCACCGCTAAGCTACACTAAATTGTCAACCAAAGCATTCAGTTCATACATACAAGGGCAATAAAATCACTAGCTCAAACAAGTGGTCATTGACCTGAAATTAAATATTGCGATGCAAACCCCAAACTGAATTGAAGATTTAGCTACTCATAACATCCATGGAAATACAATAGAATCTGGGTTAAGTTGCTACAAGCTGAGAAACTGAGCTAAAATAGAGATTCGGTGAACAGTGATTCTGGCCGTGGATAGTGATTCCGGCCGTGAACAGTAAAATGAACAGTAAACTGTGAACAGTAACAAGTCGTGGATAGTGATTTTCGACGACGTCTCTCTCTAGCTCTTCTAGTCACTCCCAGCCGCTGCTACAGTGTCCATGAATAGTGAGGTGTCCTTTTTTCCTTATTTGTCCATGTTTTAGGTATAAATACGCTCCATCAGTCACATGCTCGGAAACACAGATCAAAACAGAAGAGATGCTACACTTGTGATCAAACTGGACATCTTCAGAGAAAGTGTCCAACTCTGACAGTGTATAGGGAGACTCAAAGAAGATCAAATGACTTACGTGTCATAACAAGGATTCCTCCGAGCACGTATGAATACTACGGTACACAGATGCAGGTAACCCGAGCTTATCGTGTTACTGTGCAGGAAACTTGCAGGAGTGCTGAAAAAGCATTCACTCAGAGAAGGAGACATAGAAGGAAACGGAGCAAAGGGTCAAACTTAAACAGCCGCAAAAATCAGAAGTACATTTGAGAAGAACAAGTGTCAAATGCACTGGGTGGAGGTGAAAAGGACAAGTGTCAAAAGCAATGGGTTGAGAAACAGCCAACTAATATTCCCACTGAAGCAAGAACTGAGGAACGAAAGCTTACAACAAAAGTTATTTTGTTTCTAGAAAAGGCGGCTGAAGAGAGTGCTGAAGCACTATCTGGTCACTCGATGTTGTAACTTTCTTGAACGTTTTCTTCAGAAAAGAATGGCCACTCAGGAGACGACACGTGCCCGGTTTAAAAAAAAGAGGAAAAAGAACGAGAGAGGAAAACGCGAGAAGCGTCCATTCGCAAACTAGGGTTTGTTGTTTCTCTGGCGATTTTGATCATCCGACACCCTTGCTCAAAGATCATTGACAATAATGGTGAAGAAGAGAGGAGCTAAGGTATTCAAACGCAGGGAAGTTGTTGCCAAGCGGAAAGGCAGTGAAGTTTCCTGAGCAATTCCCCAGCAGGAAAAAGAAGCTCGTCGCAGAAGATCACTAAACCCTCTCATGTTTCGCGGTTGACTTGGATCCCGACTACCGACCAAGCTAGGGTTTAGAAGAGGGTGATGTAAATACAAAGCTAGGGTTTAGAAGAGGATGATGTAGAATCTTCGACTCAAGCTTGGTTCTTCACCCAAGCTTGGTCTT